>CAJNOL010001614.1:31993-58940 GCA_905250125.1 Rotaria sordida | reverse complement strand
CTCGTATCCAGTCATGTACCAAGACTTTTATTGTGAGCAATTCAGCTTGGTCTCATTTAGATGTGCGCACAACTGAACAGATAAATCATATCGAAACAAAAATCAAGTTTCGGTCGAAATTTTTATTCTTGCAATTTTTTGACTGAAACTTGGCTTTTTTTCGGTGTGATTAGTCTATTCATTTGTATGCATATCAAGATGAAACCAAACTGAGTTGTTCATAGTAAAAGTCTCGAGGATTCTTGCCAAAGAAAAACATCTAATCTTTGTTAGCGATTCCTCAGTCTCGGTATGTACCTGTACATATACTCTAGTTAAACCCACATTGAAAACTTTTTTTGTTTCGAATAGTGCATAACAATTTTATGTTTCTACATATTAATTGAATTGAAAATTGTAGAATCAACTAGTTACCTTTTAAATGCAACTGAATTTTAAACTCAACTCCGACACTTATATATCAATATTTTAGAAGATGAAGAACTCGATGAAGAAACATTAGCTATGAAAGCCATGGGTTTACCAACTTCATTTACATCATCATTGGTAATTTAAAGACACTCCTTCTCCCATTCTTTTTTTGACTACTTCTAGTTCTTGAAGAGTATACAATCGATCAAACTGGAATTTTTACCACAGATACTTGAAAGTATTCTCGAGAGATAGACTCAGTCACTTTTATTTTTAACCTTCGTGTTCGGCTCTATAGAGTTCTAAAAGCCAAATCCCTGATCTTAGCTCTGAGCTTTTACGTATTTTTTTCATTAGAAAAAAACAGAAAGTGAGATTTCAACAAAAAAAATTCAAAACTAGCTGTCGGATATAGTCTCAAGTATCTCGAAAAAAATTTTCAGCACAATCAGACAAAATTTGATAGGGATCGTAATGCACTAAGATACAACTGCATGGAAAACTAGAGTTTTACATAAAAATCTCTTTGAAATTTTTTTCCTTGGACAATTTTAGGTACTCTATCTGTAGTAAAAATATTCAGCCTCATGGGTCATGCCCTTGTCCAGAACCAGAGGATGTCAAAAAAAGACGAGGAAGTTTTCTAAAACAGAAACTTATATGTAATTATCTTATTCTAAAGATTGAACGATCAAAACCTCATCGACAAACACGTTCACGATCATTATCTAATGAACAAACAACAGGTAAGCAGACAAAAAAAAAGCAATTTCAATTCAATTTATCTTATAAATTTATAGATGATTCATTACTTGAAAATACTCAATTAACTAATAATGATTTATTTAAAAATGCATTAAATGATTGGCTTGTCTATTGGAATCGTGATGGTTATCAATTAGCAACAAATACATGGACAACAAATTCAGATATTCATAATCAATCTGATGGACATGATACATCACATTCATCAGATGATTCATTAACAAATATTCAAAATGAACAAGTCTTAAGTGATCTTTGGCGTGAGCATTATCTATCTACATATGATAAATCTCTTCGTGAATATTGTTTAAATCATGAACTTGATTATGAACAATTTGTTGATTATATTACAAATATTTATGGTATAAATGAAAATGATGTACGAATAAAAACTATTAATGAATTTGATGTAAAGAAAAATTCTTTTTCTTTTTTTGATTTTTCGATTAATTTTATTTTTATATATTTAGTCTAATGATGATAATGATGAAATGCATAAACGAATGAAAACTAATAGTGATTTAATCAATGAAGAAAAAGAAATAAAAAATCAATTTGAACATCTTGGTCTTTATTTAGATAATTCAAATTTATCAAATATAAAATCATCATTAATTGAATATACAAAAAATTGGAATCATTTATCCTATGGACTTATTCTTAAACAAACTATTCATTTACATACACAATCAATTGATGATGATAAAATGATTATTGATGATAAAGATATTAAAGATAAAAAACGAAAAGGAAAAAAATCAAAATCAAAACAAACTATTCTTGATAAGAAAAATATTCCGGAAGAATTTCATAATGATTCTGAACTTTTAAAATATTGGCTTCAACGTTATCGACTTTTTTCAAAATTTGATGAAGGAATTGTTCTTGATAGAGGTATTAGAATTAAATTAACTCTTTACTTCCCCACAGCAATTCTAGGAGAGCCACCACTACATTAGAATGGAATAGGGATGTCTCAGATATATCGATAGTGTGGACAGATCGATCAGACACGCTTTCCTTTACTCAGTCTAGTGACCATTGAAGGGAGAACAATTTGATAAAAATTCTATCTGACGAGGGAACTACTTCGTGTAACACCTGCCGTTTGAGTTCATATTGAACCCACAGGCAGGTCTCAGTGAGAATAGCAAAAGTCTAACAGGATTCATCTCCATTGACCTTCCATGCCGAATTATGATCAGTTTACTAGATTTTTGACCGATTTTTAGGCACACTTCTCAGAAGACCAAATAAGGGAGTTTTGATCAAAAATTTTGCCTATAGATAGGTTTAATGACTCTTAGAATATTCGAAAAGTTTCAGTTGAAAAGAATATTCTTTCGTCGAGTTATTGAATTTTCAAGTGAACTCAATTTTTGTAACATGTCTGTGGCAAAGGGCTAATTTTCTAAATTGAATATCTTGATGAAGGAATATTCTTTTCAGCTGAAATTTTCAGAACATTCTAAAAGTCATTAGACCTTTCTATATGCAACATTTTGGGTCAAAACTCCGTTATTCGGCCGTCCGAAGAGTACCTAGAAATGGGTCAAAAATTCAGTAAACCGATCATAACTTGATGACAAAGACCCATGGGGAGGAACTTTTTTAGACTTTTGCTATTCTCACTAAAACCTGCTTGTACGTTCAATATGAGCTTAAACAGCGGGTGCCACTTGAGGTAGTTACATCGTGAGTCTTTCCGTAAATCTGATGTGATTCAACGTAAAAGCATCGTAGAGAGCTTGGAGAGTGTTTTATCCAGATTTTCTCTTCCGAAGGAGCAATTTACAACTCTAGAAGGACGAACACTTATTTTTGGGAGGAGTATAAACACATAGTATGTGGTATAATAATCACGAACTCCGGAGAGCCAGCTCGATTTTCGGAGGAATACTGCCTCCTTGGCTCACACGTTGAACAAAAACACTGCGTTCGAGGACGTCTCATTTTAAAGAATGATTTATTCTATATATTTACTTTGATGTGAGCAAATGTTTATGTCCGAGCTATATTATGAAGTTCACTTCGTTCTACAAATGGTCACTCCAGTGATCAAGAAGGAATGAATCGTTAAAGAATTTCTTTTTTTTTTCAAGGAACTTATTGTATTTTGTTTTTTTCTTTCGTTAAATAGAGGGATGGTTTAGTGTAACACCGGAAAAAATTGCACGACATATTGCGAAACGTTGTCGATGTGATGTTATTATTGATGCTTTTTGTGGTGTTGGAGGAAATACAATACAATTTGCATTTACGTGTCAAAGAGGTAAATATAGGATTCTTTATTTTTTTTTTGTCTTTAAGTTTAAATTGATTTATATTATTAGTTATTGCTATTGATATTGATCCGAAAAAAATCGAAATGGCAAAACAAAATGCTCAAGTTTATGGAGTCGAAGATCGAATTGAATTTATCCAAGGTTAGTTGTAAAAAAAACACAACGATCATATTTTAATTTATAATCTGTTTTTTTTTTGACATATGATTATAATATATAAAAGAAAAAACTTAGTTCCTTTAGAAAAAAAAAACGATTTAATTTCATTGATTATTTTTTCTTCTAGGTGATTTTCTTAAATTGGCTCCAACATTAACCGCTGATGTTGTCTATTTAAGTCCACCATGGGGTGGTCCAGCCTATGGTACAATTGATATATTTGATCTTGAAAAAAATATTGAATTAAATGGTTATCGAGTATTCGAAGTTGCTAAAGCAATAACACCAAATGTCATCTATTTCTTACCACGAAATGTTAATGTTGAACAAGTTATATCATTAATGGATGATAAATCATCATTAGAACTTGAACAAAATTTTCTCAACAATCGATTAAAAACGATAACAGCATATTTTGGTGATTTAGCTAAACAAGCTAATTATTAAACAAGCCTCTCGGTTTTTTTTTGGTTTGCATATGTTAGATAATTCGTTTCTTTTTTCTTTTTTTCTTTATTTCCGGTGGTATCATTATTCCTATGACTTTCTATTTTTAAACACAGATAACAAACAAGAGTTTTTATTTCTATTTGTTGTTTTTTAGTTTCAGATTTATATTCAATGTCGTATCAAAAAGTACAAAATTTTAAATGTCGTTGTCCACTAATACGAATTGGTTTGTTCTATGAAAATATCATTATTATTCATATATATTTTTATTTGAATTTTTAGGTGTGTTTGGTATTCATGAATCTCATCAAATACCTAATATTCCTTGTGACCGTTCATTAAATGATGTTTTTCTTAATCAACATCTTCAATGGTATCATAATTTTGATAGTGTATCAGCTCGAAAATTAGTTCGTGCTATTTTTAATAACATGAATCCAAATGAAACTCTATTTAGTATTGATGAACCTATAATTAAACGAAATATTTCTGTTGAAGGTTACAAATGTATGTTAATAAAATACAAAAATAAGATTTTCGGAAATTTTATAAGATAAATTATTTTAGGTAAATGTCCATTGACACATGATGGTGCATTTGGTCTATCAGATGAACATGATATAACTAATGTTCCATGTGGTAAAAATCTGTTCATTTTTATTTGTTGCTTTTTTTTTCTTATTTTAAGTTTGAACATTTTTAGGACGAGCAGATAAAGAAGTTCTTTGTTTTCAACATTTACAATATCATCATAATCTTTCTTCGCGTGCAGCTAAAAAAATTGTTCTTGCTGTTCTATCTTATACTCCAACAGTAACACAATTATTTCATAATGATGATCTTGTTACACAATCGAAATGTGCTGTAAGAAAACTCAAAAGTAAATGTCCATTATTAGCACATCATATGTATGGTAAGTTAATTAATTTCCACGACAGGAACACACAGAAGCTATGTTCTTGGGTCATCTTCAGTTTCTTTCCATTCATAATTTGAGTGATATAAAATTTCACAAGCAGTCGTTCGGTAACAAAATAAAGATGTTTCTGAAGCAGGCAGATTCATTTTTGCTTAAAATATAGACATTCAATTTTGCATCATAAATTGATGATTTATACATAGAAGAATTAACCGTGTAAATATTCCCATAGAGATATTTATATCCATCATTAACGATAGTTTTACCATTCGGTTCATATGAAAATCTGCATTACACAAATAATGAATTGAAAGAATCTGTAGATGACTTACAAGAGACTCTTATATGCCATTGTCCATTATTTTCCTTTTTTATTTATTGAATTTCTAGGTTTGGGAGATCAACATCATGTTCCAAATATTCCATGTGATCGTGCTGATCAAGATATATTTTTATTTCATCATTTAACATATTTTCATAAATTAAATGCTAAAGCGGCAACAAAATTAATTCGTGCATTAATTTTACGTAAAGATCCATCAGAACCATTATTTCATTATAATGATATTATTGTTGAATCTAAACAAACATTAAATAATCAACATATACGACGAACTAAAAAAATAACAAATAATCAACAAACATTAGGCCAGTTTAATTATTCAAATCAATTTGATTCAAAGTCATTTGAAAATTTTTCATCAAATTTTGTTGGAAATGTCCGATCCAAAGTAAATCAAAATTACAATATCACATGTTTACATCTAAATGAATTTTTACTTTTTTTTTTAGTATCCTTGTTTTTTTAATCCTATAAATACATCGGCTTTGTCAGCTTTAATTCATAAAAATTCAACTGGAAGTAGGAATTTATTTTTTTTTATTGTCTTTTAAAAAAAAAACAAAAATTTCAATTCTTTTATAGAATTCGATAATACTGCAACACCACTCGATTGTACTTTAAATAAACAACAGCCGTATCAAGTAAGTTTTAAAACTTTTCTTTTCAGCGATCGAATAGACAATGCTTAATCTGTAAAAACACAACAAGACAATGTTGACTATAGAGTTGGTCGAATCAAAAATTTTCGGAACTGAATCCGACGAGATCTTATTGGCTGTCTCGAGCACAGTTTCGGATCAGTGAGGTTATCTTATCCTACTCTGCATGATAGGGTAGGGTAAGGTTAGACAATTTTTTTTTTCTCAGTCAAAATACAAAGTATGAAAAAACCTCACCTTGTACATCTTCAGCATGATACTATTTATCACTTTTAGAGTCTTCCAATTAGAGTCAGATGAATGAGAGTGAGACAAACACTTCGTAGGGTAAGATTAAGGTAAAGGTACACTCAAAAAAAAGACTTTATATTGAACTTTTTTAAGTTCGGCAGAGGCTGCGAAACCTAATATGATTCTTCACACGGATACACTCTCGAAACCTTTTTGAGACCCATAGGACGAAAAAGAGTTCAGTATCGAAAATACGAAACCATTTAAGTTTAAAATGAAACTGTATAGGTTTCGCCTTATACCCTAAAGGATTCGTATTGAACTCATATAGTGTCGTGGCAAAGGTTCCGAGAGTGTATCCACACGAAGAACCATTTTGGATTTCGTAGTCCTTACCGAACTTAAAAAGGGTTCGAAATTAAAAGGATTTTTTTAGAGAGTAGGGATTCTCGAGGGTACGAAAAAAAACTTACCCTTCACATTTTTACTTCTTATTTGTGTTCAAGAAGGTCTAGAAATTCCTCCAATGCGACAAAATAGCTCCTGCGTAAGTTGTTCCCATCAAACATTTGCGTATTCATTCTCTTCTTATTCATAAAAACTTTTTCCATCAAACTATTTCATTTTCTATTTAGATGTCTTATACATATTCAACAAATGATATGATACATGGTCATGATTTAAACTCATTTTTATCCTAATTGATGCAATCATAATTATAAGTTCTGTATATTGTTTCTTTTTGTACACTATTTTTTTTCTCAGTATAATATTGTAACGTCAGAAAATAATGCATTATCAGAATAGAAGGCTGTTTTTTTTTGTAATCTGTGTTAGGCTGATGATTATAATCGTGAAAAAAATTAAAAAAAAATTAAAACAAAAGATCAATTTTTTATTATAGTCAAATTCATCAACATGAAAGAAACACAAACACAAAAAAAAAATACGTGAAATTTTTAATTGATTATCGTCAAAATGAAATAGGAGACAAAAAAAATATTCTAGAGCGAAAAAAAATCCATCCGAAATCCCAACATTATTTGAATTTTAACAAAATACGAAAGGAAATTATTTACAAGAGTTCAATTTTTGTTTTTGTTATTCATATCAAATATATACTTTTATATTTATAAAGTTGGATCGCTATTTGATAAATCCAGATCAGCCCATAATTTAAAATCCCCAAGCATTTGTAATTGATTAAAAAAAGCTTCTTGTGTTTGAGGATCAGCTGATGCAAGTGCATCAAGTAAAAGTGGATCAATTTGTTGTGATGATGATGATGATGATGATGATGAACCTATTGCTGTTTGTGATGTTGTAAAAAATGATGGATCATCAAAATTTGTGTTTGTTGAAAATAAACCTAATTTTGGATCAATTAATGAAGCAAGTGTATTTGTAAGTAATGCTGATGATGAATTTTCATCAAAATCATTTTCAATTGATGTTGAAAGATTACCATCTAAACGATTTATATCAGGTAAAATTGATGTTTTTGATGTACAATCATCTGATGATGTATCTGTTGTATCCATTGATGATGATGTATGTGGATTTGTTGAATTTCTTGGTGGTGTTGAACCTTTTTTAGCACGTTTACGTGGTTTATATTTATAATCAGGATATTCACGTAAATGTAACATTTTTAATCTTTCAGCTTCATCAATAAATGGACGACGTTCAATTTCAGATAAACGTTTCCATCTTGCACCTAAATATTTTGATATTTCAGCATTATGCATATCAGGTGCTAATTGTACAATTTTACGACGTTCTAATTGTGAAAAAACCATAAATGCATTCATAGGTCGTTTTATACGATTAATACGTTTTTTTGATCTTGTACGTGTTGCATCTGAATATGGTGTTTGAGTTTCAGGTTCAATTAATGATGAACCAAAACATGATGGTGGTTGTGTACTTGGTGATGTTAAAAGTTCAACTAAAACTTTTGTTTTAGCAAAAAATGCATCATTTTGTGTTGTTGGAGATGATGATGATTGTACAGATGTTGGTAAAACAGATGTTGAACGAACATTTGTTATGCGTGATGATGATGAATTTTCATTTTCTTTATTTGATGATGAAACTAGAAACAAATAAGTATGATATTCTTCTTTTTTGGTATTCCTTAAACAGGTGTTCCATAGGGAATGCATCGTAACATTAAAACTGATATATTTCGTATAAGATATGATCACTTTTTCATGATGGTTGAACTTCCATCTTTAAAAAAATGTCATATGGAAAGGTGGAACACTTGCTTAAGGAATAGAATTTTCTTTTTTCATGAAAATGAAAATATTTACTATGATTATTAATAGATGGTACAATTGTTGTTTGTGGTTGTTGTATAACATTTGTTGTTGATAAAATAGGTGTTTCGAGAAGTTTAGCAATACTATTTTGTGTGGTTGTTGCTGTTGAATTATTTGTTGATTGTAATAATGCCATTTGATTTAATGTATTTAAACTATTAACAAGTGTTGCTAAATTAATACCATTTTGTCCATTTATAATTGTTGTTGATGTTGGTGTAGATATATTTGTATTATGATTATTATTATTATTTGAAAATAAAAGACGATTAACAGTTATTGTTCGTGGTTGTTGAGGTTCAGTTTTTGTATTATTCATTATAAAAACAGCTGGTTGTTGATCTGTTGAATCATTTAATAATGATGATGATGATGTTATTGTTGGTTGTGTTGTTGTTATAGAACGCATTTTTTGTAAAGCAGCATCACCAATACGCATTGGATTTAATGAATTTTTATTTAATGATGAAGAATTTTTAACAGCAGGTATTATAATAGCACCTGATGATGTATTTGCAATAGATGATGTTGTTAAAATTCTTGAAGATGATAAATCCATGTTTATTTGTAAGAAAATATGTCAAAAAAAAAATTATTGTTCACTCTAGATAAAGCAGCTTTTCTTTCATAAATATGTATATATCGAATTGTTGGACGTCAGCGGTCATTGTGTTCAATTATGACGGACGAGCTTTGTGTTTAAATGAACCAACGGGAATAAAGAATTTCGTTTGTTTTTTTTTTCTCTTCGTCTTTTCTCATTCGTATTATTCCCGAAATTTTCCTTTTTCGACGTGTTATCCGTGCGTTCGTCCAAATGTGACGACATGCGAAACAACGTACTGCAATTTGTTTGTGAAAAGAAAAAAAAAAAAAAGAAGAGAAAGAGAACATATTAAATTTTATAATGCACGAAGGAGGAAGAATAGAATCGAATTTATCTATATTGTGACCTCATTGAATTTTGTTTAAGAAAAAAAAAAAACAAAACGAAGAAAAGATAATACATGATAGAGAAAAACAAATGAAAAGAAAAGAATAATTTTTTTTATTAATGTTCAGATTCAAGAAATTCTAATTTTCCATCTTGAAGACGAACGCAAACCATTGAATCTGTAAAGCCAACAGCATTAATTGGTATACCAGCGTTAACCGTAACCCATGTAGCTGATGCTTCCCATTGTCCAACAGATATATTAGTATTATCAACAATCCAGAAAACATTTGCACCAGCATTACTTATTAACCAAGCTCGACCATCTTCGTATGAAGCTAAACGTGCATAACGACCTTGTTGAATTGGTACATGACGAAATAAACGTCCATGCATATTATTTTCTTGAAGTGTAACATGTCGTTCTTCAAGAAGTATACCTGATCCACTACCAAACCAAATTAAACCTATTAAAAAAAAATAGGAATATATATATATATGTATTTTTTTTTGTTTTAGTTTTTCTATACCTAATATATCTTCTTCACTACCATCAGATCGTATCATTTTTCTAACAGATATATCAGCTAATTTTCGATAACGTGCTTCAGGTGGTGCAAGTGCATGTAGACGTTTCATTTGCATTGCATTTGATAATTCAAGTAACATAAGACTATATCGAAATAAACAAAATATACTTGTACTTGTTACAGCTATACGTCGAAAACCAATTTCACCATTGGAAAATTCATATGCATCATAATATTCATTTTCATCTGGTTTCCATCGATATAAACCTTGTTCACTTAATATTAACCATTGATTATTTAATGGCCACCAATATAAATCAACAACTAAACCATGATGAAATTTTATTGAATAGTCATCAGTATTTACCATACAAATCATTTCTCGTTCATAATCATAATAGATTATTTCTTTACCATTTGAAGCTAATGCTTCACCTAATCTATGATTATTAATTGCACTACCATCACGAGATGTAGCAGGTAAACTAATAGAACGATCTGTATAATTACTACTTGTAATTGAACGACGATCGTTAGATCGTTTAGTTGTAAGATCTTCTGTTCGTTCTTGTAAACATAATGTACATGGACCTACAGTTGTTTGTTCTGAATCATGTGATGTTTCTTCTTCCTCATAATCATCATTATAAACAATATTATTATTATTTTGATTATTATTTCGTTGTTCATTAGTATGACTACTATTTTCTTCATCGTCAAATGGTGGAAGTGTATGAGGTAATTGTCTTGATCGATGATGATGACGAAGATGAGTTTTATGTTGATGAATTTCTTTTGAATGATTTTGATCTTCATTTTGTATACTTCGTACTAATGTTTGAAGTTTTGTCATTTCATCATGAATTTGTTCCTCTCGTTCATGTCGTATATCTAAATAGATAATATTCTTATAAAATCTATATAATTTAATAAAATAAATGAATAAATAAACCTCCTGATCGTATTGGTGAATGAGCACTTGCTGTAATCTCTCCATGACCTGATCGTTTATTAATAACATACAAAACAGTTTCTTCTTTTTCAAGAATAAGTTTAGTTAAATCACCAACCATATGATCAAGACCATTCAATCGATCATGAACAGCAGATAGATCAATTTCAACTATTGGTGGTGGAAATGGTTCAGGTGGTGGTGGTGGATCGGGAATATTGACAAGAGCCATTTGTTGAACAATTTGTGTAGTTAATTTATTTAAATTAAGAACTTTACTTCTATAAAGAAAAAATAAAATTGAAATAAACTTATCGATTATATTAATTCTTTACTAACGCTATAGTTGTATCAATACATCCACATTCATTTCGAACTATTTCAACTGCTTTCGAAACTTCATTAAGTTGTTCAAGTAATCGAGCTTTTTTCATATTACATGCTTCTAATGTTTGACCAATTTGTTCAATAGCTTCAGCCATATCATTTGTCATTATTGCATGTAATCGATCACGTGCTTCAATCGATGTCATATTTGATGTTGTTGCAATAATATAAGAATCTGTTCTATCCATATGAAAATGTATGTGTCTTCGTTTGAGAATATTTTTTTCACTAATAAATGTTTCTGGCTTTGCAAAGTACAAAAATAATCTTATATATATATACGTGCAGTTATGTAAGAAAGATATTTTCTTTTTCAAATGAATTATTTTTATAACTAAAAAATGTGCTATCATAATACATATTTCATACCCTTGTTCTTTATCTTTTTATATGTATATAAGAAAGAATGTGCAAAAAAAATTCTATATATGAATAAATGACCTTGATAATACGAAATAGCAAAGATGAAATTTGATTATTCACTTTTATATGATAATAGAATGATAATTTTCATGTTTGTTTCTTTTTCCTTTTTATTTATATAAACTACTTTTTTTCCTTAGTATAGAATCATCATGCAGATATGTATTTTTATAAACGAAAAAAACAGACCAAAGCACGAGTCACATTCAAAAATAAACACTAAACCTATATAGAAAAAAAAATGGGATCATAAAGTTCGCATGAAAGAAAAATCGCTGTAAAAGGAGATATGTTGGATATTACATTGTATAATTCTTGTTTTTTGTTTTATCAGGCACCTTGTTTTCGTGTTATTGGTTCATTAAGAACACGATCAAGATATTTTTTAACTTCAGGCCAGATTTTATCACTTTCACGTCCATGAAATTCTTGGAGAATATGTTGTTGTCTATAGAAGAAAAAAAAACATAAGAAATTTATTCGAAAAAATCTTTGTTTTTTTCAAACTTTACCTATAGAAATCCGCTATTGGATTTGTATTTTTATCATATGTATCCAATCGACTACGAATAACTTCAGGTTTATCATCATCACGTTGTGTTAATGGTTCACCTGTTGTATCATCTTTACCCTAGGAAAGAAAAATAGAATTGAATAGAAGAATTAATTTTATTTAATTAGACTTACAGCAACTTTAGGTGGATTCCATAGTAAATTGTAAACACGTCCACTAGATGCATGAACCCATCTATCTTTTAAACGATTAACTATTTCATCAGCTGGTACATTAAGTGCAACAACATGATCAATAGTCATTTCTTTATGTAATAATTTTGCTTGATTTAATGTTCGTGGATAACCTATATAACGTAAATCAAACAATATGAGTTAATATATTTTTTCATTGATTTAATTAACTTTACCATCAAGTAAAAATCCTTTATCACGAAGTTTTTTAAGTTCACCAGCAACAAATTTTAATACAAGATCATCTGGTAAAAGAAGACCTTTATCAATGTGATCTTTGATTGTTTTACTTTCCTCTTTAAATAGACAAAAAGAAAAGTAATTAGATAAAATAGTTTGCAAAAAACAAAAAACAAAGAACTTACCAGATTTTCGTTGAATATGTTGGCGAAGTAAATCGCCAACAACAATATGAGGCATACCGTATGTTTTTACAATTCGGCTAGCAATTGTACCTTTACCAGATCCAGGTGCACCCAATATAATTAAACGACGAGCAATATGAGAAGCCATTTTAATTTAAAAAATATGTTCAATATAAAGTTTTAATAGGTCGCAATAGTACAAGTAAATAGTAAAGAAAAAACATATAAGGAACTGTAATCATGGCCACTCCCATTAATGAATCATTTTTCGATCAATTGAATTAAATCAGAAAGTGATAACATATTTATAATAAAATTTACAAAAAAATCAGTTAAATTTCAAAGTAGATTTATATTCGTCGTGTTTTTTTTACTTGGAAGTGATATGAAAATCTTCGTAGAGGTCGATCTATAGTATCATTATTAAAAATGGCGGTTATGATCTATAATAATCAAAAACGAAGAAACATTTTCAATAGAATTACCAAACGTTCTGATCTACTCAAAAGAATCCTAGTTTTTGAGTCTTTCTTTTAGTGAAAAAATCTTCTAGTTTCTTCTGTTTGTCTTTCATCTAGACTCTTAGCGACATATTTAACCAACAAGAGAAACGATCTAACATCACAATGTTATATTAGATTCTACAAAGAACAGAAGAAACATCTGTTTATCAAATGCAAGCAGTTGTGAGCTTATCTTGTTAACAATAAAAATTGACTTCACTTATAAAAGCTAGTGCAATTTACTTTTCTATACTTGCTTCAAATATCTTTTACGCATCTATTGCTAGCCATATAAAATATTTGTGAAATAATGATCGAAACAAAATGAAAAATGATTTTATTTACGCTGAATTAAGAATTAAGATCAGCACTTATTTTAATTGCACAGTAGAGCCCATCTGGGTTCGAAATTTTCAGACCTGGACTTGGTCGGGTCCGAGTCAACCCGAAGAGCTCTATTGTATGGAATTTTCTGAACATCTCTTACATAAACTAGATTTGTTGAAACAAGTCCGGTCATCAGAAAAATACTCTCATGTTGTAAAAGTGCCACGTATGGTACAGGAAATAAGGTATTATTTCTAAATGCTTATTTTATCTATTTTCATGAAGGAATATGAAAAAATTAATAATATAAAATAGCTGTGATTATATTTCTTTTTTTTAATATCGCTGATCAGTAAATTTTACTATAATCTTTTTCTTCTGTGAATGAAAATGCCAGCTTGCCTCTAGAAACCACCATTGAATACTTGTTGATTTTCGATAAAAAAAATCTCCTGATTTTTCTCTTGACTTAAAAAACCCCTGGCTTCGAAAATATCGATTTGATAACCCTAGTTTTTGAAAGATCTATTAAAATAGTTTTTTTTCTTGTTAGAGATAATGACTACCAATTCAAGTACAGATCTGATTGATCAATTATCACCAAGTATGTTAAATTTCTTTTATTTATTTATAAAAAAACAAAAATTATCTTTTTCATATTCAGCACTTGCTCTTGATATTGCAATGAAAGAAATTGATCAAAATGGACATGATGATGAACGTATGGTTCTTGTATTCAATGCACTTGATCAAATTATTCCTCAATTAGGTGTCTTTTCTCCTATTACATCCAAACTTCGTAATGAACTTTTCGGTATAAAAATCAAACAAAAAAAATCTTTCTTCATTTCAATTAATTTTATTTCTTAATAGATTTTATCTATAGTAATCAATTTACCGTTGAACAATGTCATAATAAAACATTGAAAAAACGTAAACGTATTGCTTGTATTGAACGATTATCTTATAAAGTTCTTTGTAATCGACTTATTGATCAACATCATGAACAATTAAATGCATATGAAAATAGGACAGCTGATATGGAAACAAAGTAACATGAAAAAAAAAAGGATAAATAAAAATAAATACTATCGATTTATTTAATATATAGTTTGGCTGGAAAAAATCGTGATTTAAATCAAGCACGTGAAAAACTTGAACAAATAGATAATGCTAAACAAAAATTAATGGATGAATTAGCAACTTTGAGAAAGACATTAAATGAAAAAGATAATGAAATACAAAAGTATTTACAGAAAAAAAGAAGAATAAGTCAGATAGATGTATTTAATTTTTTAAACTATTTAGTTTAAGAGAAGAATGTGAACGAATTCGTTTTAATAGTGAACAAGAAATTAATAAAACACGGTTGCAAGTGAAAGAAATAATAGTTAGTTGAAGTTTATATATATATGAATAAAGAGAAATTGTAAATTAATTGGTTTACATTATAGGAAAATCAAGCAGCTACTGAAGCATTAGTAGATGAATTATCAAAATATAAACAAGGTTATGATGAAATGCAAGAAGGTAAGAAAAGAATATGTCAGCTTTACAGAGATTCCTGTAGCTCTTCAGGTTTTTGGCAAAATTATATTTTCGAATTTTCAATTAAAACTGTTTCCAGTTGAATGCTTCACACATGCTACAGTATATAAAGGGTTACAGAATCGTTAGACTTAGTGTCTTCAAGCTATGAGTTTTGAACAACACAAAGGTGTCTGGAAAAGTTCGTATTTCAGAGATACTAAGTCTCAAAAATTCTGCAACTCTTTATATAATATAGTGTATGTACGATCTTTAAACGGAGGCGGTTTTATGACAAAAATCGAAAATACGAGTTTCCTGAATATCTGAGATCCTATGAGATTTCTGGACAATAGACATATTTAAAATTTTAGCAGTAGCCGAATTTCGTGAGTTCTGAACTTTTGGAACTCTCATAAGAATATGAATGTGGGCGTAGGTATATGGTGTGAATTTCGGTTCTCTCTACATCTACACTCATATTTGAATATCTACTGATAAGCTTGTACCGTATATTTGTTATCTCTCATGCCATTTCTGGTATTCTGAATTTCTGGATGTAAAACACCACTGCAATTGTTTAAACTTTATGGGTAAGCAAAGCTTGATGAAGTCAATTTCATTTGAAATACTAGGGTTAGTCTGTTATCTAAATTTCAACAAATTCTTGAATTATTAGGATTATTTCAGCTTCGAGACTGCCGTGAGTGAAGTTGTACTTTTGAGAGTTCCATGAGTTCAGAACTGACGGCATTCGGACATGTCTCTAGTAGAAACAAAAGAATTTTCTTCTTCGTGCTATCTTATATTTGTATTAATTGTGTTTGTTAATTCATTTTAGCTTTTGCGGATAATTTAACTCGAGCACAACCTGCAAAAAAACGAACCAATCAAACAGAAAATCCAGATGAACCATATGTTGATGTTAAAGTATTTATGAAAATTCTCAAACAAAAAAAAAAGAAAATAATCGAAATAAAATATTTCTTAGAATCAAACAATGTTGGATATTCAAGTAGCTCTACGATTAGAAGATCAAATGTTAACATTACTTAATATGACAACTGAAGGTTACAAATGAATTCATTTCAATGTTTTTCAACATATGAATTTTTTATTTTTCTAATAGAATATGATCAAATATTGGATGATGAACATACAAAATTACTTCAAACTCAACAATTTCCATCTGAATGTCATTTTATTCGGAATAATGTAAACAAAAATTATTGAAAAAAACAAAAAAAGAAAAAAATTTGTTTTTTAATTAATTTAGATTACAGCTGAAAAATTACGATATGGACAAACAATAAAAGAAATTCGAGAAGAACTTGATATAACACAACGTCATAGACGTGGTTTAGAAGAAAAATTAGAAATGATTGTTATTAAAGAAAATGAAGAACTTAAGTAAAACAAATAAAATTTCATTGTTTTTTATTTAATTAAATTTTTTTTGTATTCGTTTCAGAAATCGTAAAGTAAAAACAATATTTGCAGCAAATGAAGCCGCACAATTGGCAGGTTAAATTGAAACAAATATTTATTCGATAAAATTTTATGTATTTTTAATTCTAGGAAAAATATCTAATCCTTTACATGGTCTTGAACATGCATTTGAATCAGCTGGTCGTAAAAGTGATCTTATTGGATATGCACCACAAGAACGTGTTCTTTCTCGTTTTTCTTATATGCTTGCATCATCAAATAATGGACGAGCATGGACAGATTTTGATTTAGCTTCCTATTGTGATAGCTGTGCTGATAAAGTATTTATTTAAAATTAGATTTTTTTTGTTAAAATTTTTTAATCATCTTTTTTAGACTTATTTGTGTCCACATAAATTTGCTGAAGCTCAAGTAATTGTTCAAGTACCAGATGGTACAAAATATATTCGAATTTCTCGTCCAACATTGAAATATAATGAAGCACTCATTAAGTAAATATAGATTTAGATGTATTAGTCATTTTGAAAAGATTTTTCGATCGAAATTTTGATAGGATTATTATAAGTTTGCCTTCGTTTCTTGATAATATCTTATTTCCAAAAATGGAAATTCATTGATAACGCTGTAATAGAGATATAACCCAATCGGTCGTCGTGACACAAACGTAGATATTTGATTTTTTTAAAATTTCTGACCTATCAAATCAATTTTTGAAGATGTGACCATTTAATTCCTTGTCAATAAGTTCTCTACCATCGTTTTTTCTCTTTTTCATTGCAAAATTTCTCGAAAAATTTCAGCCGCTGGTCAATGCGATAGAAAATAATCGATCTTCATCGTAAATTCATAGTATATTTAGTAATTTCAGTATAAATTTATCATTGTACACTGAGATTAAGAGACTAGTACCAATCTTATTCCGATTATTTGATCTTGAATATTATATTAGACTTGAACTTTCGGTATGTTCTAATCGGTTGAAATCGATTCTATGATATTCCTATCTTTTGACAATAGGATAAAATAAAATAATCCAAGAAGAACGTTGCAAGATTCGACCTGTAATAATTAGAGAATTAACCCTTTGAGGACAGAAAATGTATATAAATTCGTTTCGAACTTTTGCGCAGATTATAGCTTGTACGATTGTCTATGTTGACTAGAACATAAGAGGATTCTTTCTTAAGCTTATGTTGCTATTGTCACAGCATTATCGTGTGGAATCATTATGCAGGGTAGTTCAAAGCTCACCAGGCATTTTTTTGCTTTCGAATAATGTTTGACAGAAAGAAGAAAGAGAGCTGCGATTTTCAGTGTTGAAAAGAAGAGATTTGGGCTATATCGAACCATATAAGAAACACAATCTTTAGAAACATTTTAAAGAGGGCCTTGAAAAATCAAGATTCTTAGAAAATCGAAGTTTTTGAAGTTCTCATAGTACTTTAAATTCTGAGTACACCAGTTACTTTAATCTTGATTTTTCAAAACGCTCCAAAAAAGTTATGAATATTATATTTCTTATATGGTTCGATGCCTTCACATCTCTTCTTTTCAACGATGAGAATTGCAGCTATCTTTCTTGTTTCTATTAAAAACTGTTTGATGACTTTTGGGCCACTCTGTATATGCATATCAATATGAAACAAAGAATTGTTTATTTCATATAGAAGTGTAATGATTGACAATCAAACGCTATTTGATCAAATGCTTCCACCTATATATCAACAAAATACTGCAAGTATTATGCGAACTAATTATCCTGGATATTTTAATACTAATCAAGAACCTCAAAGACGTGCAACTGGCTCAGATATTCAATTGGATGTTGGACCTCTCGTATGTTGATTTAATTATACATAAGAATAGATTTTTTAATTATTTTTCATTTAAGATTCATACATTTGATCGAGTATGGGCAGATTATAAAAAACGTACAAATATAGAACGTCATGTACCACGACCATTTTCATTAGTAAGTCGAAAGGAAAAAATTAATATAAATCTAATTTTCATAAATAGGAACGACTTTTTACCTTGATTACAGAAATTATTGCTTATGAATGTTATTGTGATAGTCATTTATTAACTGTAACAGGAAATATTGTGGTATGAGATATAATCAATTCTTTATTTTTCTTTTTTTAATATACTATGATTTAGGATGATATTTATGAATTTTTTAATAAACGATATTCAACAATTGATGAAATAACTTATTATGCTGTATACGATTTATTCACTTCATTAATTGCATATAAACATGAATTTAAGGTTTTATTTTTATTTTTATTTTTGTAAATAATATTCAATCCAGGTTTCATTTTTTTTCTCTTAGTTTCTTGAATTATTTACACATGTTTTAATTGGAAATATTGATTTAGCTTGTATTTATTATATAACTATTCTCGGTGATACTCTTGATAAAATCGAATGGAATGAAACAGATGATATTCGAGTATTTTTTAATACTATTTATCCATTTCTTGATGTAAGTTTTTAAATATATTCAATCGTATTTTATAAATTTAATTTAATTTAAATTAGGATGAAGGATTGGATACAGTTGTTATTGATTTTATATCATATACAGAAAATAAAATAAGTCGATCTCTTGTTATTGAATTTATTATAACATTATTACTTAAAGGCAAAGAACCACTACTTCAAGAAGTAAATATTATTTTTAAATACAAAATGAATTTATAAAGAATATTTCAAAAGTTTTGAATCTTGACAAAATTTTCTTATATACAGATAGGAAATGATTTTAAACTATACGTATCTATATGAAATTTGAATACTCGTATCAACATTTGAAATAATATAATATTGAATGACATCTTCTTTTTTCGAATAATAGTAAATAGAAACATAAGAATGTGATGATCATTTTTTCGAAATCAACCAAAACAACATATTTATTCTTCACAACTTTTTATTAGTTCTCGAAATCTTTTAGAAATTTTCACGATCATTATTTTGCAATCAACAAATGTTATTGTTCTCCAATTTTTGTTCAATCGAATCATGTTGAAATAAATTTTGAGCATTTCAGAACTTATCAATAGATCGTGAAACAATCTTTGTTTTCTCTCTCTGCACGTAGTGTATTCATTAGACGTGGGTCGAACTAATCGTTTTTAGTCACGGTTTTGTTGAGATTGGGACCATCTTGTCTATATCTAGTATTCATATATTTTTGAGCATTCTAAATCATTTATTTAGCATAGAGTTTGACTCATCATGTGACTATTGGTTCATGATATGTCTTAAATAAACGATTACAACAGCTACCTACTGGTTCCTACTACAATAAAACCTTTACTAGTGCATATCTTCTTATTCTGAACAATGAATACTTTTCGTGGTTCCTCTTACTATTGTAGTCCCTTTACTTTGAACACACGTGTAACGTTTTTTTTTGACCTCTTTTTAATGACTATCATTTGACTCTTATAAACTGCGAATATGTACATTGAGTTTCAATCAAACTTAATTGCCATGGATATTACTTCAAAAAACACAAAGACAAATAGTAGTAAAGGATGTTAAAAAAAACAAAATTTTAAGTTCTAGTTGGAAAATGTTTCAATTCAAGGTATTTAGATAAAAACAGATAAACAAAAGCATAGATAACCAGGAAAGGATCCAAGGAGTTATTCTGGAACAGTTTTTTCATTTGACAATAAACCATACATCCACTGTCTAAACTAAACGTCTTCGTATAGTGAACGTTCTTAATGGTCTTGATTGTGTTCACAATAGTGAGATTTTATCGTATGTTATTTTTTCAAATATCAAATATATTTGTCACTTCTTTAAAAAATCTAAAAAAAATGACCATAATATACTTATGTTCATATGGCTATATTTTATAAGAGAAGATATTATCATCGAATATTATGTTATTTCAAAAGTCGACACGAGTACTCAAAACTCATATAGATAAATTTAACTAGGGATCATTCTCTGTCTGTTAATAAAGAAATTCTGTCGAAGATTAAAAACTCATGACACATCCTGTTTATATATGTTGTACATTTTTCTAGATGCAGTATAAACTTTCAGTTCAATTAACACAAAATTTTGATATGATGAACGAGCTTGAATTTCATACTGCAATTGAAAATATTGCTTATACAGCTGATGAACGTTTTGTTTCAAGATTTTTTCATCGAGCTGAACGTCATTCACATTGGAATAATTTACAAGGTTTTGTTTTAATGACGAAATTAGCCGGTAAGGAGATGCGTTCTTTTCTCTTGTTTTTTTGTTTATTAAAAACAAGTTTCAATCATTTGAATGTTATCTAGATATAGCTGCATTCTTTTATTTTACCCAATTGATTGAAGAACTAAAAGAACCTTTGAATGAAAAAATTCATAAAGAATATAATTTACGAAAAAACTATGATGGTATAGATCGTGGTAAGAAAATGGAAATAGATTTGTTAGATTTTATAATTGATATTTTTTTTTAAATAGAAGGTCGAGCTGGAAAACAAATTCTTGAGGAACATGCGGATTTACTTAAACATTCCAAACTGAAATCTTTAGGAAATATTCTATATGAGTATGTTTTTATTACTAGTTTTTCTTCATGTAAATTAATGTTTGAATGAATTTTTAGATCAAATATTGAACAGCCACCCGACGAAAGAAAAAATCTCAACGCATCAGCAAGTCTTGAAAATGAAAATATCTCACCATCATAAATTATATAATGTTTTGTATTTTATTTAAAAAAAAAGAGGAAATAAATATTAACACATAACAATAATTTGTTATTTACTAAAGTTAAAATAAACAAAAATTCAATTTTTGTTATTACTAGAGAGGACTGCAATTTAAAAAAAAGAGAAAGAGATTATACTTTACAATATTCTTGTATAATCTTGAAGACATTGAAAACAATGTGAATATGAAAAAACTCTTCGAAAGTTATATTTAACGTGTGCACAATCGTCTGAAATATGTTTCTTAATTTCATTATTTACAATAATTTATTTCAAAAAGTTTGTTTCGTTATATTGAAAACCTAACTAGATTATATGGTATACATTTATTTAATCATAGTATTGTAAGAAGACTTTGAAGTTGATTCGTTTTACATAGTAGTTCTTGTTTTTTTTTTCAAAAAATATTTTAAACAACTTGCACTTATGAAACTAATACATTGGCACATAAGTCCTGAGCGTTTTTTTTGTTTTTGTTTCTTTTTTCTGGTGCAACAACAACTTTGTTTTTCGACAAGAATATGCGACATCAATCAGCAGTATAGTTGCATTGAATGAAGTTCTACTTCAAAAGCGACCTGTTTTGGGGAATCAAAAAGGCGTTGTCCTTCTCTATGACGACAGCCGATCCCATGTAGCAAAGTTGATTCAGCAAAAAATTAAACAGTTTGGATGAGAGGTTCTTGCGCACCCATCCTGGTGACTAGACCTTGCGTCATCCGACTATTATCTATTCCGATCTCTTCATCACCATCTGTGCCACAAACACTATGAAGACTTCAATGAACTAAAGTCTGACCTCACTGCCTTTTTCGAATTACAATCGGCTAGTTTTTATAAATGTGGAATTGAACTATTGCCAGCAAGATGGACTAAGGTTGTCGAAAACAATGGCGATTATATTATTGATTCATGTTGCATATCTTTGTTGAAAAATAAAGTTGTTGTTGAACCAGAAAAAAAAACGCTCAGAACTTATGTGCTAATGTAATATTTTGTGTTGCACGAGATTCATGAAACATTATAGCAAGAAGACATTGCTTGTCGCCATCTAATTGTGCGAAACTAGTTACGTAGTAGATACCTATACGAGCGTTGACTGTTGAAATATTGTTTCGTTTATGGCATTACGAAGGCTTCTTTCTCATGTTTTATCCATTTCATTTGAATATGTGCTGCACAATGCACGAAACAAACACATACACAATTAAGAACTCATCAAGTAAACAATGTCCTTGGAGTTATCTTTACTCTTAGAAGGAGACTGCAAGAAATAAATGAAGTGTAACTTCAAACCTTGTATGACTGTAGGCTTTCTGAACGATTGTTCAACACTGGGATGCTTGGAAGAAAGCGTGCAGTTGATGAATATTCATGCTGAATTCTGGAAGCTTTGACTGATCTTGACATGTGTGTTGTGTTTATGCGGAGATTAAAGGTCTATTTTTCATAATGCGCTTTTTCTCAGGAATACGACTAGAATCTTTTGATAGATTTGTGTGGTGCAAGCAATGATATTGATGAACCATCACACAAAGAGTCGTTGTCAATGCAGAACAGATCAAGTCTCAGTCTCATACTGTTATTTCGATCTAATACATCTAATTAACCAAAACTGTAGACAGCGAATCCTGTTTTGACTATTTAGCAATGTTCAACAATTCTCGTTTTCCTTTCAATTGATAATGGGAGTTATTTTTCTAGGTGTAGCAATGTTCGTTTCTTCTAATCAATTTATTTTTTATGTTGCACAAACTTGATGAGATCTTTCACGAAGAAATTCATCGTGTAAGTAAACAAACAACACGCTTCTTGTTGGAGAACTGTTGAAGTGGAGAGAAGAATTGGATTACAAGTGTGACAGTACGAATAGAAACGTTGGTATTCACTTTTATTTATTGATATTGATTAATGCTCTTTCAGTTTAAATTTCTGTTGTACTTTGCTAAGAAAGAATAAAAAGAGCATTTTTTTCGCATTGTATGATGCGTGCGACCACAGAATAAAATGGCAGATTTAAAGAAGAGACGTTTAGCCCGCCGCAGTTATGTACATACAGTAACAACGCTTGAACAACTGTCGTCCGAAATTTTCTTCGATATTTTTGATTATCTAACGGGCAATGAAATTTTCAAATCTTTCTATGGTCTCAATAGTCGATTAAATCAGCTTGTCTGCAACACACCCAATATTCATTTGGATTTATCTCGAACCAAAACAAAATTTTTTCGAATATTCCCGCAAACATTCTGTGAACAAAATATCATTTCGGTTACATTATTATATGAAAATGTTGCTTTATTAGAAACATTTTCTAGTTCATCTAGTGAAAAACGATTTAGATCACTTTCTTTACTCGATGTGCCACTTTGCGAATTCGAAAATCGAATACCTGTGATATTGAGTAATGTCAAAGATCAATTAATAAGTTTAAAGATTAGGTTCAGCGATATGACATACACCGGAGTTGGTGAGCGTGCTTCTCAATCATTCGGATATCTACTGACAGAAATAGCATCATTAAAATATTTAACATTAGAATGCTCACAAGGAATTGATTCGATAACTTACATCCCTTCAACTGTGGTTAATAATACTATCGTAAGTTTAACAATTTGGCTTTTCAATGTTCAACGTATAATACCATTACTTTATCGATTTCAAAAATTAAACGTGTTCACAATGTACATGTATAGCAATGCAGGAAGACCTACGAGACGAGTGGGACCATCACAAAGCGTTGAATATTATCGAAGTCAATTAAGAGAGAAAACATTCATGGAATATCCTGTTACACTTCGTCACATCAAAGTGTATCAGTATTCATTGGTGATATTGGAAAATATGGAAAAATTACTCCAACTCGTAACTCCCAAAACTTTATTGACTCTGAGCTTATTCTCTTGCGTACGTTCTCCTGTGAAAAATCCGATACCGAGAAGACAACCCCCGTTTCTTGATGGTACACAATGGCATGATTTGCTGAAGAAATATTTACCATTAACGATGAAAAGATTCCACGTCGAATACGAAGATGTCGATGATACCATGTCGCGTACGAATGCTGCACGAGTTAAGAAAGAATTTGTACAACATAGTGGATCGAATCTACCATGGAAGCTTTCCTTTTGTGACGACAAAGATACAAAACTTATGTCCTTTGACTTAACTTTTACTTAGACAAATTCTATGCAAATTTCGTTGAAAAAGTAATTCCAAAGAGCTTTCTTTGTAACATCATTAAGACTAAATAATTTATCGAATTCATGTGTTTAGTGTATTTTTAGCATGAAATGACGTTGAATTTGTTTTTTGTCGGCTATATTTTGTCTTATCTTCAGTTGAAACAATGTTTGAACAGCAATGCT
Organism: Rotaria sordida; assembly: GCA_905250125.1. Lineage (NCBI taxonomy): Eukaryota > Metazoa > Rotifera > Eurotatoria > Philodinida > Philodinidae > Rotaria > Rotaria sordida. The sequence continues at coordinate 34,147 of CAJNOL010001614.1, read as the reverse complement.
TTCGAGACACAATATGTTTCTACGCATAATAAAGGACAAATAGCGATGTTCACAAACGATTCGATTATGAAAGAGATTGTTTTGTTGATCATTTAAGGTTCATCATTCCGATAGGAAACTGTTTTGTTCAATTTCTGTTCCGATCTATCATTTCGAGATCGAAAAACTTTCGATTGATAATATGATGAAAAGTCATTTTGCTTGTAATATTCGAGGAAAAATTCATTGGTTAAAATAATTGATGTCTAGTATAATTTTCTGGTAACTCTTTAAGTGCTACGGCGAGAGCAAAGTATGTATTCAAAACTTGTACGCACTTGTCCATTGACAGAATAGATGTGACTTCCTTTATATTGACGCATTCCGATATTCACCATACGTTATGTAATTAGAAGAAATCAGATTTACTCTGCACCAGAAAAATATTTCGTTCTTGTGATCCGCTGATGATTGAATTGTTCAATCAAAACACAAAAAAATAATTGAATAAAGAGTTTGTAATGCAAGGTATGTGCTCAATCATCAGATCAATGTCCATCATCTTGAATGCAGATCAATTTTGATATTAAAATTGGTAAATCTAAATGCAATTGTGTATTTGAAAGTGTCAGATAGGTGTTGGTAAAGAAAATAACCTCACTCACTAACCCTCAAAATAACCTTTGTTGTGATTGTTGATGAACAATCATTGTGATGCCCATTTTTCAACTTCTATTGCTAACATACAGTAATGGATAGATTTATAGGTTTATCCGTTTGAAAAAAAAATGTTCGATTCTCTTTGTCTGTCTTGTGTGCAGTAGAGAATTCTAGTCGGTCTCTCTTAATATAATTAGTCTTTCTTTAGAAGTGCTATCCATAATAGGATGGATGTACATTCGATAGCTGTTTTCAATTACAATATGAAAAATGGAATATACAGAATAGTGAATAATTCTCACTGTTGTGGATTAAAAAGTGAACTTTCTTAATTCTATTGTCGTTTAGGATAATATTTGTTATTATAGATTGAGAAATTTTTATTAATCTCTGATGTGTTAGGTTGACTTGGGATAATCATTTAGTTGTGAGTGAGGTACATATCATTTATGAAAAAAAAAATATCCGATATCATCTCGTTCTATAGTATATTTAATCTTCGATGGATTCCTTGAAATTTGTCGCCTATTGTATGGCTTTCTTCTGTTTTCGTTGATTTGTACCTATTCACTTTCTTTCACTTCTATTATCGTCAGATACGCATCTATCATATGAAGTGTACAGAGCTACTTTTGCTTATCTCTTTTCATTTATCGTACGATTCTTGAATTTTGGATACATTCTTACACTCAGTTTATATAATATGCATCAAATTTAAAGTGTGAGAGTATGCTTAAGGGTACCTCTAGTCTTTTGAACCACGTTTGGCTCTCCACGAGAGTGCAATCGATAATACTATTGCGAAGAACCAGAAGTAGTCCAAAAGAAGGAAGAAAGTACCCTTAAACTACAATGCAATTCAAATGACCGATTCTGAACACTTTTCTTTACTTATTTATAAAACAATGAATAATGAAAAAACGAAATATGTTGTTAGATAAGATATTTTCCATACTTATAACACATCTCAAACTAATATCAATATAACTTTTTCATGAATTCACTGATATGTAGTCTCACCTCCATTGTGTCTATTTTCCAAAATGAACAACTATGACATTGTTCTGATAGATTGTTTCTCTTTTTGAGTGATGGCGAATAGAAAATAAACGTGTAACTAGATTAGCCTATTATATTTTCTTTCATTATAGCAGAGAACGACTTTTTCCTCGCTTCCTTTTTCTCTCTCGATAACTATTGTATGAACATTTTACTGCTACTGAACATCTGATGGTGCACTATCATAGATGAAGTCGCCATTGCTCTCTTCGGTTGAACCATATGCAATATATGAACGATACATTCGATCAATTTTGTCGTTAAAAATATTCGAATTTTTACTGGTTTAATATGTTCATTTTGTCTTAATCGGTAAATTAATTTCATTGTTTTTTCTATAAATATGTCTGCACCAACATAAAGACGGTATTGATATTATTCTATAAAATTATCTGAAATAAATTTGATCAAAATTCATCAACTAGATATTCGAAATTCTAATTAATATATATATTG
>CAJNOL010001614.1:0-31893 GCA_905250125.1 Rotaria sordida | reverse complement strand
TTCTTGCCAACTCAATATATATGGTCATTGAAATCAACACATGATGAACACTCATATAAACATCCTCATGGCCACTACTTTTATTATCTTTGTAACATTCGTGCTTGTTTGCGTTTCACAACAACCTTGAGCGAATAGTTCATTGATTTAACACTATGTTGTCGATAGAATGCATAATTATGGTTTCATTTTTACATTGTTAGTTTGATGGCCGATACAGTATGTATTTATTAAATATACAGTGATTTATAACGTTCATTTTCATAGAGGTGTTAAACTCTGTTGAAACCTTTTGATTGATATCAACGATGTAAAAGTATTAATATTTTCAGTTTTTACCTTTATTGTTGACGTATTATTATATTCGTATGGTTAATAAATATTAAATCGTATACGCTTAAAAAAAAAAGAACGATTCTCATTGTTTAGCTGTTAGCTCACTATTGTGATGATCAAAATTTGTGCAGTCAAGTGAATATTTTCACTGTTGATTTATTCATGTGGCAATGAATATATCTTATATTTAAATGGGAAGAACATAATCTTTTGTGTCCACGTTTAGTTCTTCAACAAGTATCATTATGTGTGTCGACTTGTTTTACAGCATTTCTCTTCTATGATTTCAAGTTTCACTATATGCTTACTCAAGTCAACGTTGGTTTATTGTAATTGTAGTCATTGAAAGATATGTAAGTTGGATAGAAATTATTTTTAGTAAAATTATGTGAAGTATTTAACAAATATAGTTTGAATAATTTGCTGATATTTACTGTTAACGTGCAAATGTACTATTACAACTTGTTTTCGGATACATTCATTCGAATATGATGAATTTTGTTGAAAAATTTTCTTTTTGAAAAAGTCTTTTTCTTCAAAGTTGTTTTTCTTTTTCTATAAATAATTTATTTCTCCATATTCTAGTTTTGTTTGTTGTCACATTCACGGACGTTTACACAAGATATTTCTGGATATGTCATGGAAAAATCCATCATCAGAATTGTATTATTCATATGACTTTGAAGATAAACAAAAGTACAAAAATGACATTAATTTCTATATATTACTCAAATAGATAGGATCAATCTCGAAATTGATCAAGCAGACAATGACAATATGGATATTAATGAATTAATCAAGCTTATATATAAGATTATTCAAACATGCAACAAACACGATTATCTATCGCATGATCTTGGCAATTCTCTTTGCTTCAATATGATGTCATTATTTATATTGAATTCACTTTGGATGATAAAAACAAAACTGTGTGTTTTATTCGGATGTATAGTCAGTATACAAATCAGTCATTTTATCATGAGAATCATCCAATAATGTTGGTAAGAAAAGTTCTATGCCTATTTTGCCTCCTTCTGTGTAATTACTTTTTCGATGTATTTAAGTATTATGGACAATGCTATTATTGAAAATATTGATATAGAGACTTATACATCAAATAAATAATGATGAATTTGAGTTGATTTCGTTTTGAAACGAATATTATTAAAATAAATAAAACCAGAGGCGATGAAATGTTTTCATCTCCGTAAAAAGTATTTTTCATACAACAAAAGTAAGTTTCATTTATATCGACCTGAAGAAATTCAAATGATCTAGTGCATTAATCTACTTGACATGGTTGTTATCAGACAAAATATTGTGTCATCTTATTACTTTCCATTTCATAAAGGTTTTCAAAATATGAACAAATCATGAAAGTTCTACGTGAAATAGTACGAATTTCGTGCACATTATATTATTAATCCAGAAAATATCTATAATAGAAGTGTTATATTAAAATTAATATTAGAATTTATTAATACTAATACTTAAAGTATTAGTATAAAGAGTAACCCTAATATTTTGATATTATTTGCAAATTAATATCAAGCTGTTAGCATTAAATGAGCATTATTTTTAATTCTAATACATAAATTATCGACGACTAGGTTTCGAACACACTAAGTCCAGAAATTCTCAGAATTGGACAATTTGATTCCATATTGGGAGTGACATATCCGCATACAACAAAACCTTTGCTCTGTTATTAGGAACTTCCGAACATGAACTCTTAAGAGATACAGTCGCCAGTTGTATCTGTATGATAATTAAAAATAATGTTAATAGCTCGGTATTAATGAATTCTAATGCAAACAATACCAAAGCATTAAGGTTAATTTTAATATCAATGCTAATCTGATCGATGTATTCTACTTTTCTTTTATTCAAAACAATAAATATTATCAAATTTTGAGCCGGATTTATGATCTAGATCATTTTGAAGATGATTTTGGTTTACGTTTATTTTGTATGTTATTGAAATTCTCAAATGATGTTGTCTCATTTTCATATTCATAAAAAAAACCTGTTGATAAATTGTTGCACCTTGACAAATTTCTTGTGCGAGTGTGAGAAATGAATTTAGCAATGATAAAAGAGTTGCCACCTACAATTGAAGATAATTGAGTTTGATCAATTATCAGGATCGACTACCAACTACTAGTTGCACTTTGTAAATCAATTTATAAAACAAATACGGCTTGTATTTATTTGAGTAATAAAAATACTGGAATGGGCAATAATTAAAATACGATTTAGCAATAATTTTTGAGCAATAAAAAACCTTTAGTTGAGTAATTTTATATTATTAAATGTACAATAATTAATTCATTAAGTAGCAGTGATAATTTCATATTTTAGCAATAAAACAAAGAAAAAATAAATTATTTTATATAAATTAGAGCAACAAAAAAGTTATTTATAATTGAAAAAAAAACAGTATATTATTGTGTGAATAAAGCTTTTTTTGCTGTAGATAGTCTGTCTCCTTTTCTTTTTATATTTTATTTTGTAAAATTGAAAAAATACGTATTTGTGTATATAATTGAATTCATATTGCCCTTTGTCAATGAGTGATTGATCTAACATGTCAATACTGAACTACTATTTTATTGGAGAAATGGTAATTATATATGTGAATGAGTTAGGAAAAAACCGGACATCCTAGAAAGAAAACATGACGAAGAAGGAAATGTACTTGAACAACATCAAGAGAAGTGAAGTATCCAAGTGAGGGAAAGGAAAGGAGAAAGAAAGAAAACAAAAGATATATGTATATATGGGAGTTGATTTTAAAATTCGGTCCCTTTTTAAAGGCGATTAGTTGAATTTAAAAGGCAATTAGTTGATTTTGAAAATATTTTAAACTCAACTCCGACATATGTGTCGTGCTTGTCATCTGTACGACATCGTAGAAGAGAAGAAAGGAGAAAAAGGATATATAAGCGAGTCACAGTATAACATCCTTTTTATATAAAATTTACGTTTAATTTAAATAGATTATTGCTCATTCAGTATGATTATTGCTCATTCTATATAATTATTGCTCATTTCATATAATTATTGCTAAATTTCATGACCGCTCATTTTTTTTTATTGTTAAATTTCATTATTGCTCATTTAAATTATTTTATTGCTCAATTAAATATAAGTCAAAAAATACCATATACCGACCCATTCAACTAAAGACTTCAACTGATGAAAACTTAGTTTACTACATAGAAATTAAGGAGCTTGCTTTTTGTGTATTTACATATCAGTATAGTTTCTTAGAAATAAATATTGTTGAGTTTTATTGACTCTTTTAATTTCTGAAAGAAAAAAATCTTCTTTAATCTATCTTGTTTCATAAATATATGCTGATACTAAGAGTGACAGAACAGCTCGTTGAGATTCATAATTTCGAATCTATAGAAATTCCATAGAATAATTTGAGTTCTGCTTCTACTGGTATTGTCTAAAAAAAAGAAACATGATTCTATTATTAAAGAGTTATTGTTTATGTTGTTTTGTAGATGTCTACTTTATCAAATTTCAAACAGTTATTAATTTTCATAGGTGAGAATATTGCCAATGAAGACAGAAGAGTAATTAGGCTTCGTTAATTTGATATTTATGTGAAAATAGAATAGAACAAAAAAAGTTTCATTGAAAAAAAACACAATTTATTTCTACCATATGAGGTAGGTGAAAAATGATATTTATAGTGTGAGCGAATGAAAGTCATTGATACTTGATTGAAATGCGTAGAAAAATATTAAACAGAGGAAACAATATAGATCATATTGAATGAAATAAAATCGACGTAAAAACAAGATCAGTTTCAAATTTCGTCTAGTCTGGACTAATAACCGGAGAAACGGTTTGTCTAGTTCTAGTCTGGAGTCGAATCAAATAAGGTTGGCAGTTTGATCGAAGGTAAAAGTGTTAGATGTTTCTCATTTTTTTTAACTGAATAAGTATTAAGATAAAGTTCTAATTATTAAGGTTGGACATTTGCTCAGGAAAATAATTTACCAGTAATAAAGAGACTTACAGTACTCAGACTGCAGCAGCTAGTTTCAATGAGTTTTGACAGACAATCGGTGTTTACATTAATCAATGCTTAGACATGAAACTATGCAAATATACAAAAAGATGCTATTAGCTTCAAGCATTGAATGATGAAATTCTACACTTATATTATTGTATTTCTTTTTTTCACAGGTAGATAAAGAAAGTCTTTAAAAAATTCTCTTAAAAATTCGTAATATCATGCGCTCTGATGTAACACAGCCAAACTGAATAAAGATAAGTCCAGCGGCGTTGAATTCGAGCAAATCCTACACCTCACTTAGTCTCTACATTCTGTCGTCCATAATTTCAGACTGTACACAGTTAATATTTTTACTGAATTTTTTATTATTAGAGCTATATTTTCACTCAATGGAATGAAATGAGTGATAATATCACAACAGAGAAGATGAACATTCGAATACAGCTTGTTTTGTCACATGTGAACACATCATTCTAGAATTAATCTAGTTTGCATAGTGCTCCATGTGATAAAAAAATAAGAGATGCAATCAAAAATTATGGCGGCATATCTAGTAAACTTTACTATTGTTTCAATTTTTCAGTTTATTTCATTACAGCATATGAATAAACATGTGAAAAGTTTAAATCTCTGTACTAAAATAATGTTTATCTAACCAAATTGAGTCAAATTTGAGTGGGCCAAAGCCTCAGAACGCAAATTCGGATGAGGCTGAGCCGATAAGTGCCCAACCAGGGTGAAGTTGTTAATTTTGGAAATTAATGAAATTTTTATATAGTAATAATAAATATATTATATAATTTCATTGGAAGTATGAAAGACATCTATCTTCAAGCTGTAGAATTTTCAGAAATTGGCAAGAAAGGATGGAAACGCAAAAGAGATGAATTCGATCTACTAGCGTTTTTCTTGTTCAATTTTATTGAATCATATATCAATGAAAAAAACTATGTTTAGATCAACATTTTGGTAATAGTTTCATAAGGTTTTGATCGAATTTTGAAACCTAAAAGCTATCAATAAAGTGATGCATTTTTGGTTGTTACTATAATAATAATCGATCCTATTACGGTGAGTTCAATTTGAGAATAAGCACTCTACAGTATCGCAATAATGGTTTGATGCTACTTTTTTTTTGTGTAGTTTCTGAGATGGACCAGGAGTGAATTTTTCGATAGGAAGAAAAAAATTCAGAAATTCTTTAAATCGCACATAGATCAACTCAGTTTTTTATGCTGGTTCCAAATATCATATTAGTTTTGACTCACATTGAATTTTTTCTAATCGAAATCTTCTAAATATTGATTAAAAAAACCAATAACTGCATCTGAAGAAGAGTATATTAAGAAAATTTATAAATGACTAAATTCATTGGATTTTGGAAAGTGTATGATTTTGTAGCTTTTTGAAAGAGCTTTCAAATGAGTAATACGAAAGTTTTGGTTAATTTAATCTTTAAGCTCAAATACTTGTTCGAAGATAAGAGTCATTGATAAAGAGAGTAAATGTGCTAAGAATGTCTACTAGTACATCTAACCTATTTCTTGTTAAATTAAACAATCAATTGATGCCTTAGATATGGAATTAGAGTATCATCAAAGAACTGTGATGTTCGTAGTTTCAATAGTATTTTGTTTTATCTGCTCATTCTTAAATTGAACTTACTGTGATAGGATTGATTATTAGTAATAATAACCAAAAATGCGTTTCTTTGTTGATAGCTTTTAGGCTTCAAAATTCGATCAAAAATCTCATGAAATTAGTACCAAAATATTGATTTCAACATACTCTTTCCATTGATATATATAATCGTATGGAATTCAGCAAGAAAAATACTAGTAGGCCGATTTAGCCTCTTATGTGCTTCTCTCTTTTCGACAATTACTGATAAATCATCAAAAAATGTCATCGTTTTGGCGACAAGCTTCTATATTTCTATAGACTTATAATTTCATTTATTCATATCCATGTTAAGGAAATTTTAGAAAGTTTCGTACGTGCTGAAATGTTCTAGATAATTTCCTTAGAATTTCTTTCTTATAAATCAGTAGTCTACAGAAGTGTCATCGAAATTGCCTTGTCATATGTTAGTAATTTCAAGAATTTCCTTTCTCGGATGTCTGAGCATTGCTAAAGAGTTCCGATTAGATAGATGAAAACAAGTAAAAGAACCTTCTCATACATTCAATTTTTCATAAGATTATGTCACTAAGTAAAAAGTCTCAAAAGAATTTTGTTTACTACCAAAACTATCCTAACAATACTCTCGTGTGTAATTCTATCTGAATAAATATTTATGTGATCCACACGGAGAATCAATGCGTTTTTGCTAAAATGACGACGATGATATACATTAATGATGTTTACCATAAGCTATAAAAAGAATAACCGAATATAACACAAAAAAAATAAATATACGTATATTTTTATGTCTAGTCTTGTTTGATCTTTTATTTTTCTATGTCAACCATAAAAAATAGATATCAATCATTAAGATATGAAGAATTTTAACATTTCAAATAATTTGAATAGACATTTTTTTTTATATTCTATATCATCTATCTTGAAAAAAAAATATATTAAAATAAATGAGATATAATTATGTCTAATTTTATAATAATGTGTCAAATAAAAAGAGCTTAATTAAACACGCAACGTATACATATCATGAAAAACTACACGCCATTCTTTTTTTTTATGGTTAAAAAAATACGAAAAGCGTTATAATTCTAAAATACGTTGTTAAATCTCATTATGCATTCATAATAGATAAAATTCGATCGAGACTTTTTTAAAATTTAATATTATATATAAAAAGAAAAATAATTTTGTTTGTTAAATATTATCTGAAGGAAATAACTTACTAGATATCTATCTATATAAAATTGTATTATCAAGAAGAATAGAGAAACATTTCGATTGTATATTTTGTGTTTATCATATCTTCTTGATGACAGATGTTCCTTCTACTACATATCAGAAAAGAGAAAAATATAAAGAAGCTTAACATAAATTACGATAGGCAGACAGATCCAAGTCTAATGACGCAAAAATTTCAAAAGAAGATAAGACTCAAAGAGAAGAGAAATAGATGATATGCTATTTAGTTTATCTAGGCTAATTTGTCAATATTCTTCTTCATTTTGTCGATTTTTCCATATTTTTATTTTCTCTGTCTATAAACCGTTGGTTGTTGTTGTCTTGCAAAAAAAAAAAAATTAATTTTAGAGAACTACTAATATAATAATACTTATGATTTTCTTCATTTTCTTCAACTCATTCTTATGTCTGCATAACAAAATCATGATGATAATGGCGCACGCATAGTCGCTCAGCCTTGTGCAATCACTCGTAATCTTATACATCATATATGTGGTTCTTTTTTCATTTTTTTCATGCGTAGACATGACACGTCCTCTTCTTTTCATTCAACGTTGAATATAAACGAATAGCTATTTTTAGTTTCATAGTCAAAGATATGTTTTGTTTCAAACCCTGTACATACGAAACATTTTCTCGTTTTATCATCGTATACGATAAGAAGAAAAAATATGTATGTATGCACATTCTATTGTAGCTTGTTTTGTCCTCATAAGTACTCTGCATTGATATCATGTTGTGATCATTCTGATTTTATATTTTTTGGTTTTTTCATCGCTACATGTCTGCTCTGTTGATTTCCGTTATTGACAACCATTTTTCTTGTTAGGACACGCACTAACAATTGATTAAGAAAGACACAATGGTTGTTTTTACTCAACGATATTTGTTAATAAATCATAAATAAGTACATTTGCAATTAAGAATACCATTGGATATATGTAGAAATACTAGAGTAACTTGTAATTTGTTTATAAAAAAAAAAAAAAGATAATCTATTATTGAGTTGATATTTTGAATAATTGAAGCACATTGCTTCCTTCTTCTTTATCTATTTCTGTCTACAGTTATATTTTCGATGACAGCTAACAGTAACAAAACTTTCTCTTTTCTTTTTTTTGTTCTTCTTTTTCGATAAATCTATTTGCATTGTCATATAATCTCTCTCGTAGCATGAAAATGAAATGGTAAAAGGTCAGCTTATTGCTTGTTCGTTGCTTTGTGTATTTAGTCAAAGTAGAAAAAAAAATCGATATTTATTTCAATAGTCATATTACATATCACAAAATACATTGTTTTATAATATTATTTCATTGTCTCTTATAAACAATTTTGATTGAGATTCATCTTTTGTATTTTAAACAAATTATACTTGATAAATTAAACGAATGTATTAAATAGATTTAATATAAATCTATATCTATTAGATATAGATTTAATATAAATCTATATCTATTAGATCTAGATATGTATATTATTAGTTAGTATATTCTATGTTATTATCTGAAAAAATGTCGCGCAAGTTTGTCTACTATGCATACACTTAGCGCACAAGAGAAAACAAAATCCGAATATTATTCTATGCGCATTTTAGTCGTGCGTGAATGACGCTAGTGTAACATCATTGCTAGTGGTTCTATTTATATATCTTTTTTTTGTATTTTCTTACATCATCTAACAATGTGTTCGGTTAAAAACAATAAGCAATGAGGCGAAACCAGTAGCATGTATGTATGTATATCTGCTCACGTGTACGTGTTGCGTTCAGATATTTAAATAATTAGTCAAGAAAAAAAAAAACAAGGCAAGCAACGACTGAGTTTTGTACTCTAGGTAAATGGTACGATGAAAGATCAACTTGAATAAATATAGAGTTTTACATATATATAAGAAATCTTTTCCCTCTGTCAATTAAACTGATAAAAAAAGGAAATTTATTGTTTTTTTTTCCTCCATCGACAAAGTTTTTTAGTTTATTACACGGGCAAATAATTGGTTTTTTTTTTATTTTTGTTCTATTTCATATCAGAAGCAGTTTATCAATCTATTTTGTGATCGTAGAATTAAGAAGAAGAAGAAAGAGTAAAACTTTTTGCGATGATAAAAAATATCAATATTTAGTTTCATTTGCTAATAAATATAAATGAGGCTAGAAATGTGAGCTGATCATTAGAAACAAAGAAGAATCGTTGTAACGATTTACCTGGACGTAATAACAGATGGTTACCGAGTATTTTAATACAGTATCAATTTTCGTCTGTGTGTGTATGTATATAGATGCATATTCCTATCGAGGTATGCAGTAGAAGTATCTACTCGAGGTTTTTTGTATTTTCTCTTTTTTTGTATTCTTATGTTTTCATAGAGTATATAGCCGATTTCCGGAAAGAGTGGTATACCTACGATCAGAAAAGGTAAAAGAAGGCTAGAAAAGGGCGCATTTTCACCGTAACTGGTTTTATTGTTTTACGATCTTATGTGTTCGTGCCTATCACCACCAATTGATGGAATCGGTTCTTGCTCTCTTCTGATCACACGACATTTGTTTTTTTTTCACCGTGTTCGTTTTTTTTCATATTCATTCATCTTTCACTAGTTGTTAATGTCAATCATATAACTGATTTTTATTTTTACCTCAACTATTACTACTACAATTTCTATTTTGCTTACTCTTCTAATGTATTCTTTCTCAAGGCAACTGAATTCAACTTAACCATCTTTATGTCAGCTTATTAGATAGAATCCGTAAAATATTATTTTTTCTTTTTGATTAATTCGAGAACACTCAAAGGTTTTTTAGTTCTCAACTCATTATTCTTTGGAAAAGAAAAGAAAAGCCAACAATTGAATTGCCATAAGTATGTTATTCAGAAATTTTTTTCTAATCAGATATTATTTTTGACAGTTTTTTGACATTGAGAGTATAATAGACAGAAATGAAATGCAATCAACGTTTAGATAATTAAAAAAATCCCATTTAGAAACTATAGATTGATTATTATTGTTACTTGTCAAACAAAGGAACTACATTCGTATATTTTTTTTTTATTTCAACTTCAGTTAATCATTAGTTACCCATGCGAATAACTGGTCTAAATAAAATGACGACTACAGAGTGTAAAATCAAGCGAAAAAAAAGTTAGAGATAAATCTTCTATTGGTAAAAATAGTAGATCTTACTAATTGCCATCAACAAAAATGACAGACATGTCATCTGATTTCTTTTTGGCTTCTTTTCGCTTGGCTTCGTCACGCCTAGAGAGGAGCTCTCTTCATCAAAGATGCTAATATTTGATTTCTATTACGAGTCATATCTACTTATCTGCGGTAACATTCTATAGAAGTTTTCCAAGATATGAATTAGTTCGATAGGAAAGAAAAGAAAGAAAAGAATGTAATAATCCTTTTGAAGAGAAGAAAAAAAAAGTCTATTTATTTTTATGCATCGGTCATTATGATGACAGACAGAACATAAAAGAAGAAAAAAAACCAAGAAAATTACAATATAAGATATAAGCTTCATTATATATCGATTACAAGCACAAGAAAAAAAAATAATACGAAACCGATTAAATTCTTTTATAAGAGTATTACCACAAGAAAAAACCTCTTAACAAGGTAAATGATATTAAAAAACAAATGAATACCTAAATATCTTCCTGTTCTCTTTCTTTTCTGATGTAATAAGTAATTTTCTACATGAACACCAAAAACAAAAGAACAACATGGTCATTTTTTTTTCTAGATGATGTTTCATTTTCATTCAATGTTAATGATGCAATAAGATTTCATTGACTGTTGAAAACAAAGTCAATAGTGTAACTATGTCTGAGGATATTTTAAATAATGTGCCTGAAGTTATTCTTAGTTATAATGTTACACGAATGATTGGTGAATCAATTAGTACAACAACTGATTCACAATCACTTATTCAACAAACAATAATGTCAACAAATAGTATTCCTTTAAAAAATACAGACATTTCTCCAGCAGCATGTATTGGTTTTGCTATACTGATATTAACTACAGTTGGTGGTAATACACTTGTACTATTAGCACTTTATCTTGACAAACGTCTTCATACGCCGTCCTTTTATCTTATTGCTAATATGGCTGTTGCTGATCTCCTACTTGGTAAGATTAAATTGTTTTTTTTTTCAATTATTTTTATTCTAATCAATAAATAATTAATATAGGTCTATCTGTATTACCATTTTCATCTGTTCTTGAATTACTTAATGATCGATGGATATTTGGACAAGGTTTTTGTTCAGCATGGTTAGCACTTGATGTACTATGTTGTACAGCATCAATTATAGCTTTAATGGCTGTTTCTATTGATCGTTATATAGGTGTAACACGACCATTGAATTATAGTAGTATAATGACTACACGACGAACAATTTATTTAGTTAATATTGTTTGGGCTGTATCAATATTAACATCTGTTGTACCTTTATTTGGTTTAACAGATCGAGAAAAACAATTGAATAATTTAAATCTTGGACAACAACATTTTGAAACATGTAAAGTTAATAAAAATACATTTTATACAATATTTTCATCAATGATATCATTTTATATACCTGTTATTATTCTTCTTATACTTTATTCACGTGTTTATCAAGAAGCAAAAAAACAAGGAGAAAAATTAGAAAATGAAAGACGTCGTCTTTATCAAATTGATTATCAAATAGCATCAGAACATATACGTCAAAAACAAAGTCATACAAATGGAAATTCAACTGGAAAACAAAATAATGATCAAAATTTACCACAAAAAAATAAACGATTTTTTTCTAGTATACCTGATATTAATAAAGCTGAAGCAACAACAGCACTTTTAAATAATGGAACCATTCCTGACAAACAATCTAATATTGATCATATTTTAAATTTACCTGATGATATTCAATCTAAACGAGAGTGTACAGATCCTATGGTATGATTATATAAACATTGTTGTCATAAATTCTAACATTCCTTAGCAAATACAAAAAAAAACGCAAGATTTTCTTAATAATAATCATATTTTTTAAGATAATAATGCATTAAAATCTTTTAAAACAATTTATTAGTAGTAAACAAGTGTTTAAACTAAAAGTGCTGCAGATGTAGGAAGAAGAAATCTAGATGAGTGCAAAAATAGGATATTTTTCTTAAAACGAATATGCTCGAAGGAAAAAATGATTTTTTTTTTCTAAAAATATATATAATCATATTACTATCAATGATAAAATTATAAAGAAAATTTTTTAATTATCTACATCATTGATTCGAAATTAAATCAATTTAGGAGACAGAAAAAAAGAATAAGAAGATTTCCAACAAAGTAGAATAAAAGAATTTTTTTTTTCAAAATTTATTTCATTTATTTGATTAGAATAATAAAACTATTTTAATTCTATTTAGACTAATAATCATGATGATGATACATCATATTCCGGTTCATCACTTACACATTATATTAGTAGTGCACGTCGTTCACTTACTAAACGTATATCAACAACATTTAAAAGAAATTCTCACACACCTACACCTAATGTTTCAAATGATCATCATCATAGTGGACAAATGTCTCGAAATGATGAATTATTAATAATAAAACGTAAATTACATAATCTTAAACGTGAAAAGAAAGCTTTTCGTACACTTGGCCTTATATTAAGTGCATTACTTATATGTTGGTTACCATTTTTTGTTACATTACCACTTATGTCAATGCTTAAACATCATGGTATAATAACTGCTGAAAATACAGAAAATACATGGTTTAAAATAACATTTTGGCTTGGTTATTGTAATTCAGCAGTAAGTTAAATAACAAAAAAAAATTATCAGTTATTTTTTTTTTTCGTTTTGAATTATTTTCTTTATTTAAAGTTAAATCCATTTGTATATGCTTTTTCAAATCGTGCTATACGTCGAGCATTTCGTGAAGTTATATTTCGACGTTTTTGTTGTTGTGGTTTACAATGTTGGTTATGTCGATATTTCTGTCCAAATAAATCCAATAAATATAATCAACAAAAATCATATAAACATAAACGTGATCTTAGTAGTTCAATAGGCACAGAAACATTACAAATAGCACCAAGACGAACATATTCATTATCAACTGAATTAAGTCGAACAATACCACAAATAATCGATAATTTAGATGCATCATTATCTAAACGAGCTCGAACCATCGGTAGTGGAAGTCCAGTTGTTTCATTTACTGAAAAAGATAAAGATGATATTTTATCGGACGATAATAAACAAACAAATGAAGAATCTAAACCGAGATCAACAGAAATCAATTCAGATTTTTAACAAAAAAATGAAACGATTTTTATATATTGGCTTCATGTACCGGTGACATATCTGTATACTTGTTACATTATTCATAAGCTTTTTTTTTCTTCTGTGTCTTTTACTCCTGGTGAGACTATTGGTGTGACCAAAATCTATTCATTCCAATTTTTCCCTTTTCATATAGTTTTTTCTCTTTTTGATCGTTCAAATTCATATTGGTCGCCTGTTTGTATTGTACAAAATGAGTTTATTTTATGAAAAAAAAAAAAATAATACTTCTGCTTTACAAAATATATTCAAAAAAATGAAATTAGATCAAATGATCATATCATTGAAATCGGCTGAATTATTATATTTGAAAAATAATAAATTATACAAATAGAGTATGCTTGAATAGAAATACACATATTCTATTGATACATTCAAATTGAAATGGTAATCGAAATACGATTCTTGACATTTCAATAATCATTAACAATCAATATTTATGTGTATAGTTAGATAAAATAGCCAATGATTAATTTATCATTGGCGTTTATGATGATCAGGTAACACGAATACGACAAGCATTTGATGGTGCCTTTGATTCATAGATTGTTGGTTTTAGACAGGCACCTGTTGCATCTAGAAATAGAATAAATTAGCTCTTGTTTAATTTTTTTTGAAAGCTGAGAGTATCAAGAAATGATTTACGTTTCTGTGTTGTGTCTGGTACTGGAAGCAATGCTTCTGCTCCAATTGTTGTTTCATCTGGTTTTGGCAAATCAATTGTATCTTGATCATCACCTTCATATGGATGTTTAAGTTCTTTAAGTAGATTACGTACTTCAGAATAATCACCTTGTTCAGCTCGTTCAATAGCACGTTGAGCAAGATAATTTCGTAGAACCATTCTAAAAAAATATAATATCAAAAAGATGATATATGGATGAAATGTTTATTTATCACAATGCTATAAGATTAATGTCTGAATTATTTTTTCAACAAATAAGAACGATCAAATGCTACTGACAATTGCTTTGAGTTAATTGAATATCTAATTTTGTCTTGTTTCTTTTTTCCAAGAGCGAGAGAGAGAGAGAGAGAGAGAGAGAAACAATTGATAAAGATTATACAACATACTTATGAAATTAAATCTGAGGGAAGATTATTATCACGATGGAATATTTGGCAAAATTCATTCAACTTTATTATTAATTATCCAAGGAAAACTATGAATAATACTTCTGATAAGTCTTAACAAAAGATCTGAATAACTTCTTAATAAGATTTCTTAGTTCCTTAAAAATGAAACATTGTATGTTATTTGTTGTAGGAATATCGAGGGACTATTGGAATTTATTTAAACCAGCGGATCCATCTATTTATACATGTAATACAATTTAACTGTACCAAAAAGAAAAGCCATAATTCTGACAAGTCAACTCTCGCCCTAAGTGTCGTTTTCATTGTCACCTTCAACATCATTTTTTCCATTTAAAAGTATGATATATAGCGGGATTTATATAAAAGTTTCGAAAAAATAAATCCTGAGAGTTGCTGACAACATCTCTTGATAATCAAAAATCTTTCTCGTAGTAAATTTCTGATGTTGATATAGAAAAGAGCGGTTATGATACATGCTTTGAACAATTATTCTAAATGGTATTAGTTCGATTTTTTGTTTTTTTTTTTTCATTTTCTATTTTCTTTTCTTCATACCGTGGATTATTTTTTTTCATGGTTCGTATTCTTTTGATATTTAATTGTTCATTATTTCCATCGATTTCTTTTTTTAATCTTGCAATATAAATTTCTAAAAATGAACGCCATGCTTTTTCATCATCTTTTCGTTTTGATTCATTTGTCATTTTCTATAGAAGAAAAATTTTTATTTTTATTTTCTAATATTCTTATATATACTTCTAATTCTTTAAATTTTTGTCTTTTTCTTTCTTCATTTTCAAGTAATTCGGGACTAAATCCAAATTGACTTAATATTGCAGTATTTGTTCCAGCAAGGGATCGAAGTATTCCATATGTTCTATTTTAAAATAAAATATTTAAATTTATGTTGATATGTTTTGTGTTTTTTTTATTTTTATTCATAATTACCTTTCATCAACCGATGATTTATTAACAAATTTCCATTCTTCAGCATCACAACATTGATCTAAAATTGTTGATATAAATAAACGGATCGACTCATCAAAATCTTTTGTATTTGGTAGATGAATTAATGAAAGTGTTCGAAATGAATTTGTAAAATCTGCACCAGTCATTTCCAGTGTATTTAAAAATGTATCAATTAATTGTCTAATTGATTAAAGAAGATTTAAAAAAAAACAACAAACTATTTTTCTATGTTAACCTACCGATCTGTTTCTAATTCTTTTTGTATTAGACCAAACTAGATAAAAAAAAATAAGAAGATACTTATATTCTTTTCTATATGAAACAAAAAAAAAATTCTTTTTTTTTTTACTTTTTGTCGCATTTTATTCATATAAACACGTTCATATTCTTCATCAAATTTATTTAAAATTAATTTTGATTTTTCTATTGGTAAAAGTGGTGCTAATGCTTCAGCTAATTTTCCACAATTCCATTTACAAATACTTGGTTGTTGTTTATATGAATATCGACCACTATCATCTTAAAAAACAAAACTCCTCAAATATGAATTCAAGATTTTTCTTTTGCTAATATTTTACCTGAACCGTTACAAATAAAACTCGGATCATAACGATCCATAAATCCATATGGTCCATAATCAATAGTAACACCAACAATAGACATATTATCAGTATTTAATACTCCATGACACCATCCAACACATTGCCATTGAGCAACAAGTGATGCTGTTCGTTTGACAATTTCTTCAAAAAATGCAGAATATTTATCTTCATCTTTTGACTTATATTTTTCTTCAATCTAAATTTCAACGAAGAAAAAAAAAAGAACAAAATTGATTTAATTTTAAAAAAGGAAAATTTTACTTCAGGATAGAATGTTGATATAACATAATTAAGTAAAGTTTTTAATATATCATATCGTCCAACTGATGGACCTTTTCGACTAGTCAATGGATCAATCGTTTTACAAATTTCAAAAGAACCAAATCTAAATAAATTTTATTGTATAATAACAAAATATTCTTTATGAAAATTTTCTTCTCACCGAATAAATGTTTGAGCTATACGCGAAATAATTGTACATCGTTCTTGTTTAGGATTACCATCATAATATATATCTCGTATGACATAATCATCAGAAGTAACACATGTTCCAGCACGTGTTGTTGGTATACCCAAACAGAATATTGCCTGAGATTAGAAAAAAAACCATATGAAGACGGTTCATTTTTCTTTTTTTTTTTGTTTTAATCAATAGAAAATTTACTTCACTACATAAAAATTCTCGAATTGAACTTCGAAGAACTTTACGACCATCAGCTGTTCGAGAATATGGAGTTTTTCCTGCACCTTTTAATTGTAATTCCCAACGTTCATTCTTTTTATTGATTATTTCACCTAGATACCTGAAAAATAGAAATTAATATTGTTCCAATCGATAATATCAATTTACATTGTGGCACCTAAGGAAAATATATAGATAAATATTTGAATAGCAAATAAAATATCTTTCTTTTACTTACCATCACCTAGTTGACCACTAAAATAACCAAATTGATGACCACAATAACCTACAATATAGAAACAAACATTTGAATTTTTTTCTTGAATTTCGTTCAGATATTAGTTCAATGTATCTAACGTTACGAATGATCTTAACATAATCATCGGTTTTTTTAATTTATAATGATATGTAATCAAGTATTTAATCATTTGTAACATTACTATTCTGTTGACATGTAAATCTCGAGAGTGTCCTTAGTTAAGGTGTATGAGAATTTCGATTTCCGGATACAGAGATTTTAGTATCCTGTTACCAAAAAAGAGTCAAACAGAAGTTTTTTTTGAATGACTATTGAAGTTTCTATTGATTCATAAACAATGGAATAAGAAAAGCTATAGTTTCTTGATACAAGCCACATTCATATGATTCAAGTGGAAAAAAGAAGGTCCATATCTATCAAAAGAACTGAATAGAATTAGTCATTTTATTTACTAATTTTTTGA
This sequence comes from Rotaria sordida, assembly GCA_905250125.1. Classification (NCBI taxonomy): domain Eukaryota; kingdom Metazoa; phylum Rotifera; class Eurotatoria; order Philodinida; family Philodinidae; genus Rotaria; species Rotaria sordida. The sequence continues at coordinate 14,223 of CAJNOL010001614.1, read as the reverse complement.
CCTATTACAATAATTGTATATTTTCTTGGCTGTATCTATTTCGTGCTTCTTATGATGTTATATCAAGTTTTTCAATTCTTTTATCTTTGTTAGTATGAACAGATTTCGTCTACTATTGATGAGATATATATTTTCTGCGAGACTATAATACGAAAAGTAATCAGCTACATGAGCATCGTTCTTAATGAACTCTTGTTTTTATAAGAAATTTCCAATATCTTCAAAAATTTTAAACACGACTAGTCCTTTAAGAGTGCGATACTTTTATATCTCTTTCTTAAACAATATAGATCTAGTTGACAGAGTAAATGAGTATTTTTTTTTCTGTCGACTAAAAATAGTAATAATTAACATCTATTCAATTATCCAACTGCAATCTCTTATTTTCTGCAGACATCCATGCATTTGTGTTATCTTAGGTTCATCATGTCCGATTTTAAAAATACAGCATTTAACATCAATAGATAGAGAATTTTTTACTGTATATTTCTACTATGCTTTCAAGGCGTCTGGTGTTCTTGTTCAGAAGCAAAACATTTTGAATTAACACTTGATGATATTTTTTGGATGCACTTTCGAAATTCGTACTTTTAGAACGTTTTATAGAATGTTTGAAATATCAGCAGCATTTCTATTTGAAGAATTCTATCATTGTTTGATTATCATAGTTTTGTAGAGTGAAAAATTGTCTATCGAATGGTATAAAAATAAAATCCGTCAACTATGTCCTTACTGTTAAAAAGAAATAAGAATGTCTCATTCTTTACGGAGTACTTGGTACATATTAACCAACACATTGATATTTAAAATAAATATTCAATTAAAACTTACAATGTGCAGCTGGATCCATGCCTTGTAATAAAACATTACCACTAAATACCTGAGCTAATTGTCTTTCATCCTAAAAAAATCGTAAAAAAACATGTAAAATTTAAAAAATTCGAAATTTTTAAATATGAACTTTTGTTGCTTCTTCATCGATATCTATTAATTTAAGTGCATCAGATGAGTAGGCAACTAATTTTGGATTTTTAACTGGAGTTGGTTTAACCTTAATTTATAAATAAATAGTTTGATTATTAATTACATATATAATTTACTTTAGAAAAACATGCTCCAGAAACAGTTCGAACATAATTTTCTTGGACTTGATCAATTGGTAAAACTCTTAATGCTAAATTATCAAATTTAATACCTTCCATTGGTTGTATTGTTGATATTTTGAGATGCAAATTCAATAAGTTACTAAAACTATTATGAAAAAAATGTTATTTTTTAGTAAACAACTTACAAAATCGTAGTTTTACTATGGAGAATCGAACGATATGTTCGGTTATTAAACATTCATTAAAGCAAAACTATTCTTCTACGATGAATTCCTCGTTATATAAAGTTCACAATCAAAAGTGCACTTGGTCCAAACGTAACCAGTCACATGTAATATCAATGTCTGGACACGTGCATTATTCCATTAGTGGAAAAATCCATCAATAATATGAGACACCAAATTTCATTTGTTTCTATTGGATGTACGAACATTTAGTCTACCGGCAAATAGGGATGAATCATTGAATCATTATCAAATCGTCAACATACTAATGCACTAGGTGGCGGTAGTTGTCTGTACATTTTTTCCAAGGTTCTCCTTAACACTAATTGACACTAGATAGGAGGCAATTGTTGTGATGAACTCGAATTTCTCGGCCTCAGAGTTATTTCTGAGAAAACCATCAATTAATTTAGACCAATAACGAGCAATAGAAGCCAACGACCAATGAGACTAACGCATAATAGCACTATTGTTCTATTTGTACAGAGGATTGGTCACTCTTTCACATACATAGAAGAATAGCGCACAATAGTACTAGTATTCCGCCAATACACAAATGATTTTTATCTTTGTATATGCATAGATTCGACACCATGTTCTTCTCCATGTTTACATTCGGTCCCAAAAACACAAATGATAAAGCTAATAATACGGGTTCATTTATCTTTTTTTCTACTTTTATTCAAAAGGAAGAGGTGTAAACTTTCAATATGTTCAACACACCATTTTCAAGCACAAAAGAAAAAGAGTTTGAATTTTATAAGAATACTTGTTTCTTTTCTATTTTATTCATATAGTAATGTTAACAAACAGTGCATTGCGAGGGAGAGAAAGGTATATTGTTATCGCATTACAGTATTTGTCAATATCACTATATGAATAAAATAGAAAAGAAAAAAATATTTTTATAGAATTCTAACTCTTCTGTGTTTAAAAATGGTGTGTTGAACACATTGAAAGTTTACACGTATTCCTTTTGAATAAAAGTAGAAAAAAAAAATAAACGAACTTGTATTATTAATTTTATCATTAATTAAATATATTTCGTTTAACAATACAATTAATAACAAGTGCAGTTTCAACAATTTTTGTAACACTCGTCTTTTGATTGTACATCGCATCATTTCTTTTTAATTTATCTTTTATAAAACACCTCTTCTTCCATCTAGATCAAGATACAACAAGCAACACGTTTTAGAAAAAAATATGACTCAAAATTGAAGCACAAGCAATAATCTTTTTTTTGTTTTTTATTTGTATCACTGAATTTGTTGTATTTTTCTGTTTCTATGCTTGCATGCATTTATTGTAATTCATTTTTTATTTGGAAAAAATAATATTTGAAATAAATGTAACGATCAAGGTGATCGTCAAAACTCAAAGATAGTTTCAATTCAGCAGAAAATAAAAGAAATGATGGTAACTTATTGTATGGAGCCGCCATTTTGTATTATCATTCCCATGCTGAAGCCATTAACGATGATCTCTGTTTGGATTGGTCAAGTTGTGACGATTATTTCTGCGTTTAGACATTTTTTCGGAAAAAACTGGAAGCGCAGTTCGATAGAGAATAATTTTCTCTATCGAATAGTACCAATTTTATTTTCGGCCCATTCCAAAAACTCAGAGGTCGCCACACGTAGTGCATTTGATATTGATTCGTTTAAATACACATCTTTCTTCTGCTCTGCCGGTATACTAATTGTTCTTCTATCAAATCCATTTTCAATTAGATTTTATTTGAAAAAAAAGCACGCAAAATTATGGGTAGAAAAAAACATCAAACTTATGAAGGACTTGGTACAAAAGCTCGTGATAAAGTACCATTTAAAAAAGGTTTATCGAAAAAGAAAAAACAACAAAAAGATTTTCAAAAAATTAAATTAAAAGCTGGAAAACTTCGTCCAAAAGGTCTTAATGAAACAAAATTAGAATTTCAATCAAAATCAATACTTATACGTGAACAACTTCGACAAGATTTAGGTTCTGAACGTATACATGATATTCTTCCACGATTACGTAAAGGTACATCAGCACAAAAATTAGCTGTACTTGATACATTAAAAACACGTTTACAAAATGATGATATTGATTCATGGTTACCATCACTTCAATCACTTCTTGATACTTGTACATCATATCTTTCATTAGAAAGTGTTAGTCATTATCGATCAGCATTTCAATGTTTAAAAATAATATTTTCACGTGTAGAAACTTCAGAAAGTTTCGAACCATTAATGGCACTTATATGTCAACGTTTAATTTCTTTAATGACTCATTTAAATGATGATATTCGTGAACGATCAGTACCCGTACTTGAATTACTTCTTCATCAATCATACTCACCAATATTATTAACAAATCATGCATTACCTATTCTTGAAAGTTTATTACAACAATTAATGAAAATAAGTCGATCTGAACGACAATTTATTATAACAATTGATACAACAACAGTTGGAAACAATAGTGGAAATGCACGATTACTTGATTGTATTGCACAATTAGTTAATATTGTTTTTGATAAATATAATAATGAACAACCAATTAATAAAGATATAAATCAAGATGAAGAACAAGAAAAAACTTTATTTGATTTATTACATAATACAAAATCAAAACCTTTTAGACTAATGTAAGTTAAATTTTTACAAATAGATATTCGAACAACGAGAAAACAGCTAATTTTTTATTAATTTATAATTAAAAAATCTATTCTCACTTGTTTTCTCTTCTATCGTTAGTTGAATGTGTTGCTTCTTAAATAATTCTAAGCTAAAATAAAGACATAATATATTTTATTTGTAGTTTAGAATCATTCGAAGAGATATAGCATCTTTGGTAGTGTAATGATGCATCTTGATTTTCGGAGCATATAGAGTGTTCCATAAATGACTAGACAATAAAAAAAAATTCAATACATGCAGTCTGCTATAAGCAATCAAACTTGTTTTTTTTCCCATTAACAGAGAGCACAGCAAAGTTTTTATGCATAAGAAAACTAGTAAGTAGATACTATTTCGAACTAGTACTATTGACCTCAATATTAAGAATATCCTATAATCTCAGTCATTCTTAGGGCTTGAAAGGTAAAATTTTTTCAGCATATATACTAACTTAGACACGTAAACTAACGAGACTAGCCTGGTATAACTCAAGAAGAGAAGAAGCTTATGACTCGGCAAACCTATCATTATGCCATTCTATAATACGACTATTTAGCTATACATTTCATCTAAGCATTGAAAATCTGCGAATCTTTTACATAATGATAGGCTGACTAGGTCATAAGCTGCTTTTCTTCTTCAATTATAGCACTCATAGTGAGAAGAGCTATCATACGTCCTAACTACTCTTCAATTGAAGCAAAGAAGACCAGACTAGTTTCATTGGTCTACATTTCTAAAATAACATATACGCAAAAAATTTCACATGTCTAGCCCTACGAATAGATGAGATACCTTTGGTCATTAGTATGTTCTTTTATGGTGATCAATAGTGCTAGTTCATCAAAAGGGTATCTATTTGACGGTTTCCTTATGAATAAAAACTTTGATCAGTCTCTATCACCAACAGCAAAAACATCAGCCCAATTGAGTAAGGCAGATTGGAGATATCGTGTATTTGTATTGGAGAGTTATTTGTAAGCCGCTCTGTATAAGAGTAATGCAAGTTTATCAGTAATTGCTTCAACAAGAAAATTAAAATTTAGAATTTTTTTTCCAATCAAAAAGAAAACTTCATTTTTTAGCTTATTGAGAATTTACTATAAAATCATTTGATAATTTTTCTGTTTCGTTCATATTACATATATATGTACAGAAATTCAACGATGATATTTGAATTTAAATCGAAAAATCTTAGAATGAATGAACTCTGTCTGTTAAACTTTTATTTTACTATCATGTACTGTTTTTTTTTTAAATATTCTATTTGAATAAATCTTTTTAACTTTATATTTTCAGTGATCAAGTATTTCAATTTCGTTCTGATTCTCAACTATTGTCTCGTGTTATGGATCTTCTTCTAAAAGTTCTTCTTCAATTTTGGTCTGAAATGCGCATACATCTTGGTGATCGTCATCATCATCGTGATGCTTTATCATGTTTATGGTGTTGTACAAGAATATTTCATCGTTTAATGAATTCAATATTATCAAGTCAACATTATACAGAACTTCATTCAATAATTGCTCAACATTCATCATCCATACATAAACATTTATTACAAAATTTTCCATTTGATGAACATCAAGGTTCAGATATATTATCATCAAAACAAGTTCAACAAAAAAATTTAACAGTAAGACGTTTAAATATACATATTATTGATTTATTATCAACACAATTTCCTCGTATACAAGAAAAAATGATTAAAAATTTACATCAATTAAAATTTCAATTAAAACCTGATCAAATGCAACCATTACTTAATTATATGTTTGATTTACTTAATAATAATGAAAATTTAAATATTCATGAAACAAAAGATACACTTGAATATATTGAAAAATGTATTCGTTCATTTCGAGATGATAGTAAAAAAAAAACATACAAAATCAATCAATTTAATTTTCATTTTTGTATTTTATATTTATAGAAATTATTCGACAATGTATTGATGGTATTTCCAAATATATACAAAGATCAATAAATGATCTTCATACAAATTCAATTGCCTTTCGAATTCTATGTGATAGTATTACATTAAAAATTGCTAAACTTGATTCAGAGTAAATTTAATTAAATTAATGCATGGGACATTATAATTTTTTTTACTCGTCTCTTCTTAAAGTCATAATTTTAGTCCAAGTATTCTATTATCATGCATAGACATATTTAGAATCTTATACATTGTCAATTTGTTCAATATGAGCCTTGCTGAAAATCACATCGCCGAAATTTAGCAAATTTCCACGTCGACGATGCCTGTTTTCGGTGATCTTTATTACGATGACCGAAACTACCAGCGATATTCTAAGATGATATCTGTAGTATATATATGAAAAAAATTCAGAAAGAGTGAACGTACGAAATGATCGTCGAAATGAAACTCATGATCATAGATGCTTGAAAAGCATTCAGCGATCTTCATTTCGATTGAACTTCATATCGATGGTCTCGATTTCAGCAAGGATGTACACAACCTCGAAAATGATGTGTGACTAATTTGAAAGACATCAGGAAATACAACCATTTACAAGACCTTAAAGATTGAAAGTTTGCACATAATCCTAAATATGTTTATGTATGATAATGAAATATTTGCACTAAAATTATAACTTTTAGGAGAACCGAGCGAAAAATATTTTTGTAATGGCCTACGTGTTTGGAATTTTAAACGAAAAAAAAAATTCTTTTTTTCTATTTCAGAATCATTGCTTCATTACCAGTTGATGATATGGTATGGTTTGTATTTCAAGTATTACGTTCATCAGAAACAGAATTTAATAAAAATGAAAGAAAAGAAATACTTGAACGAATGACACAAATATTTTCATTTGAACTTGATCCATTTGCACTATTACTTAATAATATTTATATTGATTATTTTGGTAAGAGAAATAAAAAAACCAAATGTTGTTGTATTTTTTAATTTTATATTTTTTAAAATCTTTTAGCAATATTAAAAACTAGTACTGGAATTGAACAACGTTTACTTATAACTTGGTTATATGGTATTAATGGTAAACAATCATTAAATAATTCATTTTTATTAAGTTTACAACAATATATTCAATGGCATTGGTTAGAATCAGAAAGTATACATCTTTTATTAGGAATTTTACTTCGACAATATGATCGTCATGGTGAAAATTTCTGTACATTAAATGATTTTTCATTATTTTTTTTTCGTCTTTTATTTCCTTCATTTAAAATTGATGGTTATGTTACTGAAAAATTAAATGATATTGATGCTAATAGAACATTTAAATATAGTGAAATTATTATTAATCATTTACAATGTTTAAAAATTCATCGTGATAATATTATTGAATCATTATGGATTCGAATTGAAAATGCTTTTGTATGTATTGAAAATATGTCTCTTTGTTATATTTTTTCTTGTTTGATTTATAGGCAATAAATAAGATGAAACAATTGAAATGGTTTGAATGGACAACAATTTATTCATTAATTTCAATTGATAATGAAATATTTCCTGATGCCATTGTGCAAAGTCGTATTGCTGTTCATCTTATACAGACTATACAACAAATTAATCATACTTCTAATCAACAAATGAATCAATTTATTTTAACACGTTTACGAACATCACCAGCATTAAAGCGATTACTTAAACAATCTTTAACATTAACTGGAAATGATCAAGAACTTCATGCAAGATGTATATCATTACTTGACTAGAGAGTGTCTTTTTTTTGTCATACCAGATAATTCTTGTGTGTGTTCGTATTTTATTATAAAAAGAAAAAACAACGAATAGAATTCAGTGATAGAATAAAATTTTTTATCGTTCGTGGACAATGCTGATGTCACTTATGAAATAAGTGAATAAGGTAGAAAATATTTCAATATTTCATTGAATATTTATATATATAAATAATGATCTAGTTCGAAAAACAAATGGACTTAATTCTATTTGAATATTTATTTAGATTATAGATAGAACTATTGAATCTATAAGCAAACTTGAGAATTTGAACTCTAAAGTTAAAAATGTAGTACTGTTTAGAATATTATAACAGGTGATCCATAATAAATGGTTTCATTCTATATTTCATATTTTAATCTTAAAATACATCTTATTATTTAAAAAAAAGCAGAGTGTACACCAAGATGCAACGTGAAAAACTCTACAATTTACAAAGTAAAACTTATTTTAACTGTTTATCTTTTGTTTTTCAAAATAAATAAAATTCTGTGCAATCAATTTTTAACGCTGCGAACATAATCACTTTTTCGTAAACGATCAATTCGCTTTTTTTGTAGCTCATTGATAGAAAACAATTCTATTTATTGATGAAAAATATTTTTCACGAGAATGTACAATTAAAATAAGCTTTACTTTGTAGATTGTTGAGCTTTTCATGCTATATCTTGTTGTACATTCGGTTTTTTGTAATACGATGTGTTTAGAGATTAAAATATGAAATGTAAAATGCAGTCATTTATTATGGGTCATCCGTTATTTTGCGTTTGACAATAGGTTTTTTTCAGCATTTTAAAGTCTCTCAAATATCAATAAATAAAATCATGCTGCCAGTATTACTACAACGATTTTTTTCTGACGGATTTTAATTAAGTTCTTTGCATGACCACTTCTTTCATCTTTATCTAAGTTTTAACAAACAGAAAATACATTTTAAACAGAGAACATCAATATCTAGATGATGAAAATATTTGACCTATCATCTTATTAGACCGAGAGGGAAACGATACACTGTCGCACTCCATAAAGCACAAAAGTGCAGTAGGAATAGAATCGAAATACGAGAGTACAGTGAGATTGGAGTAGAAGCACGTAGAGTATAGTAAGAGAATCGTGAAAGCATGCGAAGTATGAGAGTACACCGTTATCTTCTTGGATTTAGGTCTAGATTTTCCTTAGTTATAAAATTGTACTCTGTGTACTCCCACTGTATTCTCGCACTTGTTGAACTCCGGGGAGCACAAGAGAACGTTTTTTCTCCCTTGGGTTTTGCTCAGCATTATCTAGTCTTGTATGTTGTTCCAATATGAGGTTTAATAGCATTCAACAGGTAAGATTGTTTTCTTGTATGATATTATTAGAAACTCTGATTACAGCAAAACAAAATTTAAAATGTTAGCACTTTAAATTTTCTACAGAAAATCACTTTTATAGATTTTAACTTTTTGATATAGTCCTAAATAATGAATACCATGAAGATTTCATCGTAAGAAAAATTTTCTCGTATACGTCCGAATACTCAATTTTCAGACAATTATCACCTGTGTTCGGCACGATAAAATACGGTCGTAATACTGCACTTATCTAGCGTCAATTTACAGCTTTTACGATCGCATACTGTATGAAACGAAAGTATACAGTATCATTTTCTAGTCATCTTGGCAACAGTAATTGTCATTCTGAGGCTGCTTCCATCAGTTGTATAGATAACACTTGTGATTACTTTTCTTTTTGAAATTTTACAACAAATTTCTTATTTTATCAAACAGATGTTTGATACTTTTAGGCTTTTATCCTTTCATTGAAGTCATCTTTTTTTTTACAGTCCTTTTCTTGCCATCAACTTCATCATAAAAAATGCCGTTCATTTTAAAAAAAAAAGTGTTTCTTTATTTTATATTATTTCAGAAAAGCTATGACTGACTGAATACGACATTGATGATCGTTATCTCATCAATAACATATATTCTTATTTTTGCATTCATATTAGTTGTTCAATATCATTTTTGTCATAATAAATAACACATTTTTTTTAAAATACATCTATCATATTCAATTGATAAGATTTACTTTGTTTCATCGATAAATATCATCCTTCTTTAGTTTCATATATAAATTTATTTCCAAGTAAATCTTTTAATATATACATTATCTAAGAACTAAGTTATTATTTTTCTGGATATCTTATCATACCTATCTTCAATCATAAATAAAAGCTTTTCAATAGATTCAATCAAGGAAAAAGTTGAATAAAACTTATTCTTAAATAAATTGATATGATATCTAAATGTGTATATAAGATAATTTTGTTTCCTTGTTGATATTAAATTGATGTGACATTGAAAACTAAAACATAAAATTACTTATCCAAGATTACTGAATAAAACATTAAGAGCCCTAATAAATATTAGTATGAAAACTAACAATGAATTACTTGTTAAATTCTTTTCCTTTTTTTCTCCTCATTTAAATTTTTTTTTCTACTGATTCCTAATATCCAATATTGATAGCGAACTACTTGAAGATAAGCACGATGATGAAACTATGAGTGTCGATCGTAAATCACATCGTTTTGTTTTCTCCTAATTAAAGAGTCATCGCATTTATCTTTACATTTCTTTTTGTGTTCGTTTTCACTCGATGGTTACTAATGATCCACGTAATGAATATGATTTGTGCTCTTGTCAAAACTATGTAGGATTACGTATCAAGTAGATTGAGATAGGCACAATCGATAGTGATCGTTTCCGTACTCGTGTCAATACTTAAATCGCGTGTTTGTTCACTCATTTTGTCATGGACACTTACATTGATCGACAAGAGAGCAAATGAAATATTGCATCTTTACGTCATAGTGCTATATCCTCTTGAGTTATCAGCTTAACGATGCACGACTAAAATCCCTCGATAGATTGGATCACCAAAAAAAAAAAAAAAAGAAAGTTCATTTTCATCAATATGTGTTTGGGGAATTAACGGTTTATTAAAACGAGGTGTTTTTTTTTAAAAAACATAGTACTACACTTTGATGATGGACGTATGCAATGAAGAAGAAGAACAGAAGGTATCTTTGCTTGCTCTTGTAGACAAGATGTTCATCGTTTCCTTTTTTTTTTTTTTTGTTGTTGTCTCTTCATCATTTCAAGTGGCTGATGCCGACAAACATTTTGACTTTTTCTTTTTATTCATATTATTTGAACATTGAACAGATTGTCAATCTCTATAGACACGCGCACATATGTATATATTCTAGTGTTTGCAATAAGGGGTTTCTTCCTCTTTTCACATTTTGACTGTTTTCAAGAGAGTCAAAAGACAACAACACTATTTTTCACACCTCATCCAAAAAATTTGTGTACTAATCAACATAAGAAGAAAAGATAGAAAGAGGAGACAGACGAAGGTCGAAATCGAATTTTAAATTGTCTTTCATCTTGATTTATGAAAATGTCAATAAAAAAAGAAGAAAAAACGAAATAGGAAATAGGCACGCGTCAAAATGAAATCCGTTACATGCGTGAATCACTGTTCATTTCGTCTATGTTTATTTATGTCATCAATTTTCAACAAAAAAACACAAAAAAGAAGAATTGTGTAAGATTTGTATGTTCTCTCTTTTGAATAAAATTAAATCTTTATATTACTTATTCTGAATGTTCACGTAATAATCTCATTGACATTGAAGAAAACAAAAAAGAAGCCCCCGGTAGGCATTGTACAATATATGTATGTCGAATATTCACACCTTTCATCTTATGTCTAATTATTGAGTGTCTTTAAACCTTACAACAACAACATTTGATACTCACATAGTCATGTCAAGATAGAGATAAAACTTATCTATACGCATAGTTAAACGATCATTAGTGATTAACGAAAACAGAAAACATAAAACATTAACAGAAAATTTTGATTTTTTTCGGATATATGATGCTGTCAAATTAAACAGTCATTCACTAACTTAGTGAAAAAAATAATATAGGTCATTAAGCAAGTATAATACATTGATGATTTTTTTCCCAACAGGTATCATACGAGTGAACTACCTCACGGTTCCACCCATCTCGCTATGTGATTTCATTTTTTTCAATGATGATAAATTAGTGTGTCATGTAGACATATAGAACCAGCTGTGGAAAGAGACAAATTGGTAGTGTGCTATATCATCGAGAAAGAATGGAGAGTACGAACCAATTAGTTATCGTTCGTCGTCTGTTGATGATTGAATCAATATATAAACTAGAATTTCTCATTTACAGTTAATGAATGAATAATTCAATAGATTTACTTGATAAATGAGTAGAAAAAATTTTTTTTTTTACCACTGGAACAAAATAACTCAAGCAATGGAAAAGTTATATACAATTATTCAATGTCAAAATATTGAATGAAGTAATCAATAAAAATATAATAATGAATAACGAGTGATCGAAGAGTTTTTCGACAAGATGTGTTTGTTTAATTTTGACTTGTTTGAAAGTATTTTCAACGTGTCGAACGCTATGAATTTGTGCTTCGGCTTAGAAATTTCGTTTGAGAATAGTGAAATAATCTTTGAAAAGTTCAAAACATTAGTTTGGACGGACGACCTTTTCGGTGGACATGTTTATTAAAGTATTTCAGACAAGGGAAAGAACTTTGGATCATGACTCAAATTGAAATATGGGATTAGAAATATTGTGTCCATTTTAGTTCAAAAGTAATGAACAAATTTTTTCAAAGGCCTGGAAAATTATTTTTAATGGTGAATCAGCATGTTTCTTTTCGAATATGATAAAAATTCTCGAAGTTGATCGATCATTTTGCAAAGTGAACACTTCTCTACAAAATATAATATTAAACTAAGCTGTAGCTTTCATTCAATAATGTTTTCAAGAGCTCATTTCAACATAAAATGATTGTTGATTTTTCAAAAATGAGTATTTAAGGAAAACGAAAATAAAGATGTCTTATTGAAAGATAAAAAAAACTTCGAATGATGAAGTTTATAGGACAGCTTCTGACCTATAAGATGATATATAAATAAAGATCTCAACTGTTAGTTTCGAATCGAAATAGTAAAAATACAAAAACTCTCCCGTTCAAATTAACTTTTTGATCTTTTCAAAAATTATTTCACCACTCTCGAATAAAATTTTTGACTCGTTGGAAATACTTTCTAGTGAGTCAAAATTAAACAAACGTTTTGTCTAAAAACTTTCCAATCATCTGCTAGTCATGATCTTTTTCTTACGAATAATTGAATTTTCTTACAAGATGAGTAAAACTCTTCATTGATTTAAGATCATTCTATGATCAATTATTTCTAACACATTGTTTGATGCAAGCGGGATGCACTACTGTGTACATCTAAAATTTAGCTCCATGACACTTCTGCTTTTTTTTCTTCTTCTTCTTCTTCTATAAAAATGTGCATTTCTTACTTCCACTTAAGTTGTGACTCAACTGGCTTTAACAAATTAGTCTTCTCACCCTTATGTTATTGTTGATCGTTTCTATTCTTTCTCATGCATGATAATCACTCTCGTCCCGCCTTTCACAAGCTTCTTTTTTTTTTGTCCTCTGGCACCATTATCAAACTAGTTTTCATTGTGCATTTTTGAAGGTCGATTAAGATGCCCGTTAGGCATAAGTCTACTATTCATTTTGTTTTTTTCGTCAGTAAAAAACAAAAGAAAAAAGAAAGAATGACACTCTATTTATTATGTCATTTAATTGGCAAGCACTTATCTCCGATATTCAATATTCAATGATCTCAACCGTAATAATCTTTTAGCTTGAACAGACTTCATTGTAAATATTTCATTGACAAGATTATAGGCTAACGTTTTTTTTTTTTTTCTTCTATTTTATATTTAATGCTATACTTTAACAGAAAAAAAATGCAAATGGGGGTGATGATCAAGTTTGATTTTCAGATTAAACGCCTCTTCCTATTGTTCATAAGCATTCAGGCGAAGCCCATGTATACATATAAACTTTTATGCAATCATCACGTATAATGTATATACATATATATGTTGACCATGATTTTTAAATCAAACCTTATTTATTTGTACACATTGAATACAAAAAAACAAACGTTTCATTTAGCAATCGGATGTTGAAAAAAATGAATATCATGAATAAAATACATTTGAATTAGAGACGAAAAAAAAAAGGAGGTTCCACTAGATTAACAAGAACAACTGTTACACGTTTGTTAACGCCTCAAGTTAAAATTAGGCATGTGGATCAGATCTTGATAGTAGAGATCGTGTAAGATTGCTATCGATCAAACAATCTTGTTTTTATCCTCTCGCACCTTTTAAATATACTGAAAATTCATTGGCTAAAATATAAATGAAAAGAATAATTGAAAGAAAACGAAACGTAAATAGATAGACGAAAATTTTCTTTTGCTTTTTCTTCTCTCTCTCTGTTTTATTGATTGGTTGATGATGTTTCTTCTCTACCAATTATTCACACTTTATTTCAAATATATAGACCTTCACTTCATT
>CAJNOL010001613.1:37871-58946 GCA_905250125.1 Rotaria sordida | reverse complement strand
CATTCGATAGAGCTCATCGAGTTGTACTTGGAACTCAATTGGAACATGTTCCTGGGCGAATCGGTGGCAGAATTACTCGAATCGGACGCTAACTTCGCCTACGTTGCTCATCCATGGATTCACCCAGCTACGGTAAATCAGCATATAGTGAAGTTAGCTGCATTACAAATAGTCATATAGAAACCGAAATGCCATGTCGTATTACAAGCATCAGTTTTATTTTTTATGTCAAGAACAATAGATTTCAATAAAACTTGGTGCTCTAATCTTCAATTTTGTTACGTTCATAGTTTATTTTCCGGGTCGTCCACTGCCTGAAATATTATCAGGAAAGAAGTAGACACTAATCATATCGATTGCTTGTCGAGTTGTCGCTGATTGCCATGGAAACGATTTGATGTTGATGCGAATGAGCATGGTCGCCGCATTGATTATCAATTTTCCAAGTTTTTCTTCGAAGGGTAGACAAAGGCGCGCTATCATGATATAAAAATGATTCAAGAACAATGATGAAGTAGTTGATTACATCAACTTACGTGGATCCATTCTATCAGCGGGCATATAAGAATGAATACTAGTCGAATTGATCAATTCATTTCTTTCATTGTACCATTCAAGTTGAATCCGTATACTCTCATCATACCCTGCCATGGAAGCCGAGAGAAAGTAGTTATATGGTGCACCTGAATAGAGAGATCGTGGAAAGTGAACATTCTGTATGTACTCAGCGTTCATGCCGGCATCAATCTGAAAATAACAATTTCCCTGTCGTTGTGGGTCATCTTGTCGTAGCAATGAATCGGATCTGTTGTAGGACATGCGACGAATTTGACCATACACTCGAAACCATTCGCCCTTGGGTATTTTTGAATAATCAGATCTGAATTCATTAGGCAAAGTGCGACCGATGTCCGAACCAGCCAATGTTTCACATGACACTTCGGCATCACCATCATATAAATCAGTACGTCCATGATACCAGCCATAAGATCGACTGGCAACAATCACAAGTACAAACAGCGATGCTAATCGATTCATTGCAATATAAAAACAATATTGACTTATACTTTTTCTTTTTATTTGATATATTTTGAAAATGGTTTCTTTGAAAATTATTGATACTTTAAATCGCATTCATATCGTATTTCTCTTAGGTATTATATTGATGAGAAATAAATGACAGGGGCAGAACGAGATTTAAAGAAAACATGTCAGTAAGGATGAGAAAGTAGTGATGCAATCGATAGAATTCACTGAGAAAGTCGTATTGTTTAATTATGATAAGGAAGAAATGAACATGAACGAAACATATGCGTGATTTCTGTTTTTCACACGACAGGAAGTTCTAGCATATGCCTACATAATGGTCGCTTCATCTTGACCAAATTAGCCATTAAAGAATACATTCAAGTGATGACTTTTTCATTATCGAACTATACACAAGCTCACGAATTAATCAAAATAACTGTTAATATCATGAAGATTTCACAATAAAAGAGCTTTACTTGCTATTGCCATGCCTGTAAGACTAGCTTAGCATCCCAGATCGAATAGAACGACCCGTAAAAAGTCGTAAACAACACGAAAACTGTGAAAAACTGCTTCCATTCTGATCATCGTTTAAGAACCAGCTGAAATGGCAATTGTTTCGACCACCGATTTAACTCCATTGTCAAGTTATTTTCACATTCAAGCAAAAAAAAGTATCTTATAAACATCATTAAATATTTTCTAATGATGTTTAGCAGTAGATAAACCTTAATAATCTTATCTACCATGTCTAGTTGGACCGATTTCTAATATTTCATGGAAGTGTTTTGCTGAAATTGAAGTGCACTTTGTTCTCTTTCTTTCTTGCGTTTTGTTCTTTTTCATTAATATAAGTCTCCAATCCGTTTTTTTGAGCTAGTTTAAGCCCCAATAGATAAGTTTTATTCAGATCTATTCAACGATATGAAATGCACCCTGCAAAAACGTTGCTATGTCTTACCATATGATGATTGACATGGTACTAATATTGAGTTATCGAGTACATATACACACCTTTGCATATTCCTCGTTCATCAGTTTTTTTCCATAGATAAATTCCATTGATGATAGAACTCATCCATTTGTCTTTTAGATGCCTCGTAGGAAACTTATCCAAGTTCCAATGATATTGCTCATCGCACATCGAAATATAGCTCGTAAATGTATAACAACGGCGGAAAAAAGGCTAGTGAGTTACTTGTTAAAAAGCATGTCACTGATAGTATAGTTTTTTTTTTAATCAGTGAACTCCTTCATGCAAAAACATATTTTATGGTACACTCACACACAGTAGGTACCATTGTTGTGTATGTGTGCATTTCTTTCTCATATATCTACTTTGGATGTAGCTTGTGAGGAAAAATCCGTATGCAGAAATGTTATACATGTAATGAAATGCATCGTACAATAAATGAAAGTATAAGCAGGATATTTTCTAGGATACAATTCGAGTAATGAAAATGAACTATATATGGCAAGAAAACTGTGTCAATACGGCTCATCATTATTCGGTGAAACTGGCATGAAACGGCGCCGTAGTCTGGTACGACGGATTACGACCCTAAAATCAGTGAAAAATGGTCAACAACGGT
Organism: Rotaria sordida; assembly: GCA_905250125.1. Lineage (NCBI taxonomy): Eukaryota > Metazoa > Rotifera > Eurotatoria > Philodinida > Philodinidae > Rotaria > Rotaria sordida. Next base: position 56,325 of record CAJNOL010001613.1, on the reverse strand, counting down.
ACTAGTTTTTCACCGTTTACAGCTCGAAATAAGCCATTTTATTGCCGTTTCAAGCTAGATAAGGTGTCGTTTCCGATTGTCGGAATGATCGATTTGGGCCATAGGTACAGCTACATCTCAACGCGCACACTAACCTATACCCACACCCTGCATGATGAATGTCGTTTCAGCACTGTATAATATTCTGATTAATTCTTAGTTGATAATTTTTATATGAAAATTTTTAATAAACATGATCATATAGATCGCTATTATTATATCAAGCAGTTTAGATAATAAACATCATGAATAAGTGATAATATTATAAGTCTCTTGATTTTGAAAAAGAAATATTGCACTAAAATTCTAGCGCTGCTACATCTTCATCCAACATTTTGTTGTAACATGACGAATTAGGATCCAAGAAATGCTTATGAACTATTCGAATAAAAATAAAAGAAATAAAAAAAAGAATTTTTTTCATTCGATCAAATCATTGTTGAAAAGTCAAACTTACTATCAACGTCATCGGTTGCACTGCATCGCCAACAAAACTGAATATTACATAATGTACATCTTACAGCATTGCATCCAGCATATTTGTCAATCGGTGTTCGACATTTAGGACAAGGCTTGTGAGATAGTTTACCTAGATTGTATTCCAAAATGGCATCTTCATCTTTTTCTTCATGTAATTTTTTATATTGTTCGCATGTCATTCCAATATGATATTCAACTTTGCACGGTACGCAATAGAATTTGATACATTGATCGCAGAAATACATTGACAAATATTTTGATGGACGATATACCTGAACAAATAGAATCAATCTTGTATTAAAATTATTGTTTCTAATTAACTAAATAAAAAAATGAGTCTAACTATAAGAAGATTAGTGTCAAACCAGTGTTTTCTTATTTTGTTGATTGTATCGAATGCTGGAAAATATCAAATCATTATAATTTCCATGAAAACAATTCTATGCATAATTAATGTTGATAACATAATCAAATTATCAGCAATACATTTATTTCTCAGTGCAGGAGCAATTTTTTCTAGAGCAGCAATGCCGGTTTGAGATATAATGTTATGGGATCCCAAAAGATGCGTACAGTGGTTTTTTGAACACTGTGTGATAGTGTGATAAGCAAATGAAGGTGTAAGTGTGTGTGCTGGTGTGGTTAATATAGAGTGTTTTGTTTCGAAACCTGATATTTCGATCCATGCGCATCTTTCGTATACTCAATATACAAAAACTCTAATAAAGGGAAACTAACGTGACAGCAAATCTGAATCGATTATTGCCTTTTCGAAGAACTTTAACAAACTCTATTAAATTCATCATTATAGTATAAAAAACTTGAGCAAAGGACATTGCGGACAAAGTATTCACAACTGGTAATCGTTTTCTATCAGATACGATTAGAGATTCTTGTGGCAGAAGGATCTATATCAAGATCTGGTCCAATCGTTTCTCATTTGAGCCAGTCCATATAAAAGTTTTGATATAAGATCTTAAAAAAAATAATGAAGTGTTCACATTTTGCATACATATTTTCACGAAAGGTCTACGAATAGAGGAATCAGAAATTTCGGATTTTGCCGGTTCAATATCTTAAGAAAAACTTGAAAAAACAAGCTGAATGTTTCATTGGTGCGTCTAACAATGAGTTCAATCTAGAAATAAAATATTTACTTCAATTTACTAACTTGTTATTGCTCTATGGAATTTCTTGAAGAAACAAAAGTCACTACATTATGCCTTTATTATGGATTTGACCTTTCGTGAATGGATAGAGATAGATATCTGATATGTTTTGTTCATCTAAGACTTATAGAGATCTATCTACAATTGTTTGGCTCATTGTTCATTTGAAATATAAAAGAACAGCTTTTTGCACAATGTACAATAGATGACAAATGATATTGTTTTGATTAGTTTAGCTTTTCATTGTTTTATCACTTTCCAATGACTCAAAAAACATTTCAAATCTATCATACCTGGTTACAATCAATTCCCATACATTGGACTAAATCATTATCAGGCCGACGAATATAAACTTGAAAGGCAATCATTGCTAGACGAGCCATTCGTTCGAAGCCAATTACAGAAACAATATCACGTATGAGACAAATTTCATTACATTGATAAAATGGACACGATAATTTAAAAGCCTCAAAACTCAAAGTCACATCAAAGTATGCATCGAAATAAGCACTCAAACATGAACGACAGAATGTATGTCCACATTGTTCCAATGTATATGGCGAATCGAAATCACAATTACATATGGAACATATATTCTTCATGTTGATTATAATATTTTCGGGCGTAACACCATTCGAATGATTGGACATACATGTAAATTTGTCAAGGAATTGTTTTACTTTTTGTTCACATTCAATCACTGCCTCTCGATCGCCGCTCACTGAAATTAAACATTTGATCATATTGATCACAATTTTTGTTTTCTTAGTATCCAATTCACGGAGTACACTCGAGTTTTGAATACATTGTCGGATACAATCTTCAAAATAGATAAATCAGATAATTTGACTTCAATTTCGAGCTTACCTTTTGGAATCGGAATCGAAATAGAATGTTCACGTTGTGAAAGTGTCGTTTGAATGAAAGTATCTATCTGTCTATGAGCATCTTGACATGCTGAATCTTCACCAAAGATACGCAACAATGTTGACTTCCAATTCCACCAAATATATGTACCAGTACGTTTTTGAAGATCTTGAAGAAAGTATAATCCTGCTGCATCGAAAAGTACCGTAACCTAAATAATAGAAAAGTCATATTCTACCTATCCAAATCAAGAATATTGTCTGAACAAGAAATATTGTATGATGATCGATATAATATGATGTAATAGATGAGGCCAAAGAGAATTTTCATCTTATTATCTGAAAGAGTTCTTTCGATATTGTCAATTTATTAGTTTTTTTTCCAAAAGAGAGATGTGGGATGATGAAAGTATCCAAAAACTTTATTGATCAATCATAATATCTCATCCAATCGTGAGAAACTTCATCATTCGCTTTTGTGAACAAGGAAAATGACAGATTTCTTGTTTTCTTTTATTGTTCTTTATTTAATCGAAACATAGTCAAATACATTGCATTTTTATCAATTACACTGGACTCAATATTTCAAACGTCTATAAAATTTACGAAAAAGAAAAGCTTTCAAATCTACATTTTGATTTCAGTTTCTGTTTATGTAACACATTTAAAGAACAAATGTAACATTTTATAGCTTTGAACAAACTCTATCTTCTCTTGGGTTTGCATCGATATTTGGCAATGAAGAAAAATTTTTAGTCTTACTTTAGCTTTGAAAATAAAAATTTTTCTATGTTTCTGGTTTGAATCATCGAGGAAATTTCCTTCGAAGTCAACTAAGAATAGATGTATGACATTGATATTCATGTTCATTTTCATGTTTATATGCGATGTTTTTTTTTTTATGAAATCAAATTCTTGCATTATGATATGTGTCTTGAAATAATCTTTCTATAATTTTTTATCCTATACCATCAGATTTATTGTGATCTATTTTTATGCTTATTCAACGGTTGAATAGAAAATATTTGAGCAAGGCTGTTTTTCAAACGTTCGGAATATTTTGAACACTTGTTATCAAAAAAACGCATAAATTCGACTAAGTGTATGACAGAGAAATCTTTTTCAAATTACGTGCTGCATAATACTTAGCTCACTTGATAGGAAAGAAGGAAATGAAATGTCCTTTTTTTTTGTAAACTCGACTTCAATATTGATTAATGATTTTTTTTTCAAAGTTCTCAATAGATTCCAACATTCATATTTTGTTTTCTTGGTTCTTTTTCGAGATAGATTCCATCAATGACGAACTCACCCATGAATGATTGTAAAGTTGAAATTCTAGACCTTTCAATAAATTGTCGAAAAGTATACGTGCTTTGTAAAGCTGTTGAATATTTGTTCCTCGAATTGAAATAAGAACATTGGTTTTGTCATCCTTCGTAACAATCTTTTTGAATACCATTATATTAGTAAAATTAGAACTGGTTTGGATAGTATTCATAGTTTGTTCAATTTTGTTATTGATGGCTTGTGCAAGTGCTTGATTAACTATAATTTTATGAACGATGATTGGAACAAAATGAAGTTTATTTAACCCAATATTGCTCATAGTAGAATTATCTAATGAATCGCACATGTTAATAGCCGTCATAATATCTCGAGGATCATTGAAATGAATGTATGCAACAGCACGACCATCTTCAGTCGGTGAACGAATTTCAATATTTGGCTCAGATAGAAAAAGATGGCGAGAGGTAAAAAGCGATTTGAGGTTGATGAAAGCTTTCCTGTTGTCTTCAGTCATGATTTTAGATCTATCCAAGAAATAATCTGCTGATAATTTCTTACGAAACACAATTGTATAAGTAATAGAATCGTTTATATTATACTGATTGAGTTCTCGAATGAGTGATCTTTCATCGATATGAGATGGTAATTGATAGAGTTTGACACGAAATTCATCTTGTTTGTTTTCATTTGTTTTTTTTCGTAAGTTTATCTGTCGTTGTTCTTGAACTGATAATCTTAATATACCAGCACCGATTAAAGGCTGTATTTTATTAATATCATCAACAGCTGCTCGCATTTCTTGTTCATCAGTAAATTGGACATAGGCTACCACACGACCATCATATTGATATGGTTCAATAAAAACTGATTCACGTTGAAACGATGGATACTTTTCGAACAACTGATAAACAGTATCTTCGGTCCCAATCGGTGCCATCCTTAACATATTGGTGCGAGATCTTAGCATTATCACATGAGTACAAGCAGTGAAAATTGTTCTCAAATCGACTTCATCTAGATTGGAAGGAATGTTTCGAACATATATCGAATCATTTGATCTTCGACTTCGTTGTAAGCGAAATGGATGTTGATATTGAGCTTCTAGTGCCTAAAAATTGTTATGTCTAGTTCTACAACATTCATAATATTGGTTTTTAAACAGTCAATTGGAACATAAGTTAAATTTTCAATCTTACAGAACTCGTCATTACGAAGAAAATCGTTTTCTACCCTTTGAAAGTTTTATCTAACTAATGAATTGTACCTTGAAGAAATATGTTCATAATTTATCTTTTCATAAAACGCTTTGCCAATGTTGTAACTTATAAGAGTGTGCTATACTAAGCAAGTGCTTTTGAATTCATGAGCATTTTCTGTTGTGAGAGGATGTTTCAGAGAAAGTAGTAAAATAAATCAACAGGTATTTAGTTGAATGTACAAGCAAGTTCTTTTTCATATCATTCATGCCATTTTATTACTTAGTTCAAAAAGGTCTACTAGTTTTTTTTTGTTGAATCCCGAATACGGACAGTAACTGGAAATTAAACAAACGATCTCTCACATATTAGCAAATGAATGCACTTTTATATGAACCACCTAACATTTGTTTATATCAAAGAAAAAGATATCTCATGGGAACCGAATCATATAGCTGACCTCTTGAGCTTGTTCAACTGTGGGAAAATTGACAATTGCATGACCATGATAGGGTTTCAATGGCCAAGAACATTTAACCATTGGATTGATGGGATTTATTTCAAATTGACAGCGAAAATGGCATCGATTTGTGAACAGTTCATAAGCTTGTTGTGCTCTTTGGCGTTTATTAAATACTACGCGCCCATTACATTCAGATTCAGTCATAAACCATTGAGCTTTCAACTTGTAATTCTGCCTGTTAGTATTGACTGATGTACGTGTATAACTAGGAGTTGCATATATTTGATAGTCATCCCATTTTTCACATGATAATTGAGTAGCCGCGAGTCGAGCGTCATTGCAGGTGGCATAGGTAACAGAAGCCGAACTGTTATTATAGTTTGTTCGAATTGTGGTCACATTTCGAACTGTAATATTAAATCAAAATAAAATTGAAATAAATAAATTTCAGAAACATATTCGCCGATTAAGAGAATGAAAAATGAAGTGACATCAAAGATAGGAAAGATTTCTTCTTTAAGAATATCTACTCCTTTCTGAGATTTCTGAAGAAGGATTTGTTATTAGTACAGATAGGTCTTAGGTAGTTATCGAAATACGTACTAGACTTCACTTTACACAATTCTTCCTTTTTTTCTAAAGATGACCTTAGTTGAGTCGGTCTTATTTTGTCGGTGATATGAAAGTAGTTTAGGACATTTTTTTGCAAATCCGTTGATTTTGAGAAAAACACAAAGCATTACAGAAAAGCAGTTTTCTGTAAATATTGAGTTTTTTTCCAATTTTATGCACTAAAGTTATTGAAAACTGGTCGTGCTCAGCAATGTTCGGAGTTTATTGTCCAATCTTGAGATACCGTTGAAACATAAAATAATCATTATTATGAAGAGAATTTAGCTTACCATTAAACAATAGCATATGTTTTTCTGCTAGGCATCTTCTAAGTTGATTTTAATAATAAGCTAACAACTAAAACCTAAGACGTGTATTAATATGATATTCTGTAGATGATACATCGTATTTGTTTAAGTGATGAAAAATAATCGACGTCGAAAAACTTGATGATTCATATTTGAGAAAGGAAAGATACTTTTAAATGAAAACTAGATTCAATTGAATCTTTGCTAATAAAAACTTATTTCAAATGACTAATTTAATTAGATTATTTAAGAAAATGGTACGTATAAATATACAAATTTCTTTCAGTTTACCTTGTCCATATAATTCACATTTTTGCTGAATTTGTTCTTCAGTAATATTTTTTGGTAAATTTTTGAGAAAAATTTTGATATATTCATCTTCAACCAATGCTAATCGAGGTTCAGCACCAGCTCCAAGTAAGATTCTAGTCGAACCAATAATTTGAAAGTCTTGCAATTCATTGCGTAGTTTGTCTCGTTCTCTATTCAAAATCTGATGAAGACATTGTTGAGCATTGGAAAGTTTATCTGGATGTCCCCAAATGGTAAGCTTCGATTGTGCACGATCAACTTCAAACAAGACATGTAATTGCTCTTCAAGTTGTGGTATTTTTTTACATTTTCTTCCAACGAGTGCAAGTAACAATGCTGGGCCAAGATTTACGAACGTATAATTGTCAAATGCACACTGTGAAGGTGAGCATGGTAACGAATCCAACCATGATTTATCAAGCCAATCGAGCTCGACCGGACACATTACAGTTAGATAATTTGTCTCGTTAATATTGATTATTTCATGATAGAGTATAAATTTGGGCGGCTGTTGTGCAAAAGTAATTACCGATGATCGATGTATGTGCGCAACTGTGTCTGTAGTACCAGTAGCTAGTTGATATCCAGCACGAATCGGTCCATTTGAAATAGCCAAATTTTGAAAAAAACCAGCACATATACAGTGTACGATTTGCTTGATCAGTTCATCATTCAATTCAGTCAAATGAACTTGAAATTTTGGATCTATTTGGTAAACTAATTCTCTAACGAGACTGTTCGCCATCGTCATTGACTTCCATCGTATCATATGCTTAAGGCACCAAGCTTTTCTACGATCTCTTCTTTCGCCACTGGCATGCCATTCGAGAAATATACGTAACAAAACGATGAAATCACCACCTATGCCTGTATCTCGAGCAAATGAAGCTCGTATCTCATCACTCGTGTGTTTTGATTGATCATTTTCGCCACGCCACCAGATATTCTGCACTACGCTCAGCATACCGACAAGAGCAAGCACATGACTAAGACAGTTGAGCTTTTGTCCCGTCAAAATCATAACTGAAAACATAGGTTCTAGGCCGAGTTTAGCCATACGACGACCTAGACCAGTCAACTTGCCGGTTTTTGAATTGATTGCACCAAGCCATGTTAAACTCTTAACAGTTTCTTGAAGACTATTATTCGAAGGTGACTCTAACCAATCGAACTTTGTAATATCCTCGACTATATCAAGATGTTTTAGTTTCAGTACAGCTATACTCGGTTGAATACAAAGAATTTCTGCACGAGAACAAACTTCCAGTGATTGATAAGTATCATATGTGTAAAGATGATAACACTAAAAAGTTTCCGAAAAAAAAACTAGTTTCGTATCAATATTTCGATAAATTGGTTTTGATAAGTTATCCTTATAAGATATTTTATTAAAGAGATTTCTACAAAACTTAAGATTAATTTGAAATGGATATTCCTTTTCTTGCCTTTTTAATATCGGCTTAGTTTTAGATAATAGATTATTAGCATCGGAGTTTTTAAAGAAGGCAGCTAAAAAGCAGCTTATAACGTTTGAACGAAAATTCATAGCGACCTGCGGTTTTCACCATTCAGTAGAGAACAGCATCGGGTAGGATATGGGTGCGGTTGAAGAAGTTACCCCCTCATCCACATCTTACTAAAAATTAGTCTTGAAAAGTACTCTGGAAAAACACCTCACACTCGCCCTGATGCTGTTCTCTGTTGAATGGTGAAAACCCCAGGTCGCTACGACTTTTCGTTCAAAAGTTATAAGCTTTTTTCAGCCGCCTTCTTTAAAAAATTCTGATACCACTATGCAACTTTTTTCAAGTCAAATTTTAACAGGCTACAATACATTTTTTTCCTAGAAAATTATCTATGACACAAACGAACTAGGTATATAAACATTCATTTTGTTTTTTGGTTTGTTCCGATACTGTTCTACTGAGTTACTTAAAACATAGTCCACTTTTAGCTTGCGAGAAGTTTTTGACATGGGAGGTAGATTTACGGTTCTGATGAATCAATTATTGACAAGGGAATGATTGAATTTCAATAAACCAGATTTTTTTTCTGTATCACTGAGTGAAACGGCTAGTAGGACTAGTTACTATACTATAATTTACCGTTCCTGCTGACGTTCGTCCTGCTCTACCACGTCGTTGCTTTATTGAACTTTGTGTTGTATAGCCAATTTTGAGTACTCGTATACGTCGTCTAGTATCCCACATGACTTCTTTGACCATCCCCGAATCTATGACATGTTGAATGCCATCAATAGTTATTGATGTTTCAGCCACATTGGTCGAAAAGATAATCTTGCGTTGTTTTTTACTATTCTTTGTCATAAATACAGCTTGCATTTCATCTTCATTTAATTTACCGTGTAATGGTAAAACAAGAACCGATTCTGAAGAGTCAATTTTACTCGTAACTTTATCGATAGCTTGATTGATCTCATCCTGACCAGTAAGAAAAACAAGTATGTCACCAGGAATACCACTGGTATGAATTTCCAAAACTTTGTTTACTGCTTCGTCAACATGATTTTCAGCATCTTCCATAGCATAAATATCTTTGATAGGAAATGCTCGGCCAGGAACTTCGATCAAACATGCATCTTTGTAATATTTACTTAATAGTTTATCATCAAGTGTTGCTGACATAACAATTAACTATAAAAATAATACTGTACAACAGACTATATTGAAAAATACTCAATTATATTAATGAATTGTTTCATTTTTCCTCTGATCTTAATTAAAGAATTAGCACTTGGCATATAAGATTTTCGAAACCTTCTTCTTGAAAGTTTCTAGGAGAGTGTCTGAATCTATTTTGATAATCAAGTGGCATCTATAGATACTATATAGTCAGCATCAAAGTTCTTGGGAAACATGCTTAACTTTGCGGAAAATGTCCATGTTATTTGAATGTTAACCATATATTGACGAAAGGGTCGATCATCTTCCACTTCTGGATACAAGATAATCAATCTACTAATGAAATCCTGTTCATACTGTCCGATACGATCCTACGTAGAAGAGCAAAATACTCAGATCTATTTAACATAGAAACAGTTATCGCCGACTTCACATAATCATAACCAAAAATTGAATTGCGATCCGTCAATTACTTCTAACAAAGAACGAGAAAACTATGAAAGAAGTTACCTAGAATATGCTACACAACTGAAATTGAGATGTGTAACTGAAGAGTATAAGAAGAAGCAAGTACAACAGATAATATACTGCATGAACAATAAATGAAATCGATCGGTATTTTTCGACAAAATCTATTTTGAAATTTTTTAAGAACACGATTTGTCGCCTGATCAAAAACATCAAGCATGTGGATAAAAGAAGCCCAATAACAGGTGGAAGATCATATTCGAGAATACTTTCCACATCACTGGACATATTTCATGCCATTATTTCAAACGAACAATCGAAAACTTCTGCAACTATTAGACATTCAAGATCTTCTTCTTGATGTCAGAAAGAAATTTTGATCACAATGCTGAGTTTTACAAAACAACGTAACTCAGCACATAACCATTCTTAGCAATGAAGTTTTGTAGGAAAAAACTCTTCTTGATTAGTCTACCAAGAAAATGAAGACTTTTTAATACTAACGGACTGAACAAATTTTTCGCACGACAAACGGTGTAGAATTGACGGATCAATTCGGAGTGATATGATTGAAGGAAACGAAATGTTTGACACTAAGTAAATTAAGAGCGAGAGCATAAACTATGGGCTATTGTAGTACATAATATATTTAAACTAAAAGAAAATATATATATTTCTAATATGTCACTTATTATCATCAAATGTGTCAGTAATTGTATATTAATATTATTCACTCAAAATAGATATTTGATTTAGACTTATCAAAAGAAAATGATTCGAACTGTTGCAGAAAATAAATTTGAGAAAATGTTTACTGAATCGACAATTGCTTCAATCTTATTATTTATCCTTCAAATTAGCATTCATGACAGAAATCCATATCAAACATTAACTTTTTTTGCTCTCGAAAGATCATTACAACTAGAGAAATATTATTATTAAACATTTCTATTTATCATCGAAAAGAATGTGTTAATTTGAAATCGAACGCGAGGTTTCATATTCTAAACTCTCTCTGACATGGAATAAGACTGATAAATAAAGAACGTATTTGAATAACTCGTAAGTAATGAAATAAGAAATCAGAATATTAGAATTCAAGAATGTAACTTACCTTAATATCGGAACGTCTGCTTAAGCACAATTTCATGGCACCAAAGAGTAGATCAGTATCAACGTGTCTTTCATGCGCTTCATCAATGATAACTAAAGTGTAAGCATATAACATTGGATCCGTTTGGTATTCATTCAATAAAACGGCATCAGTAACAAAACGAATTCGTGTCCGGCTTGAAACTTTTGGACGACAAGCGCCCACATGACAACCAACCTAAAAGATAAATCGGATATCAAACAAGCTCCCTAGTTGAACATCAATATTTGTTAATGATGATAAATAACATAAAAAGACTGAGACTTTCAGTTTAAAAGAATATGCGCAATATATAAATGATACTTAGTTTATTGACTTCACATCAGCATGATCATTATGTCAAATCATCTAACAAATTTCAACTGTATTGTATAAATAATCTTTTTATTACTTGTACATTTCGTGTTAACGCTGAAAAGTGTTTAAAATAAAAATCCAATGTCAAGTTACCGTTCAACATTTGCCCATTGGGTCAAAAAAACGTTTAACTAGTTGAGTATTGCAATAAATGCCATACACTGCTAAAAAGAGATGCGATGCCTTTTCTCGATTCATTGCCTAAGACGACTGTTCGTATAGGAGCCGTGTGACTCAAGTATCGAAAATGCATAATCTGTTTCCCTTCTGTTGTCATTCCATATCACAAATCTATTTTCTAAGCGTAGATATGGCACTTATGCATACGTAATAGTGCATGATAAGAAACTATCTACATTAATCATTTTAGATTGACATATGATGGGATTTTCTTTGATATGATGCATAACGAACTGTCAAAAAATCATACTTTCATTTCTATCGGCATGAACCACTTTTTACCTGGCTATCGTTTGCTGCCTTATTACAAGTCACACATTAGTGCTCATTAATGTTTTCTTAATCAATGTCTTACCTCTTCACCCACTTGACAACCGAATTCTTTAGCGACACGCGAGGCCAATTCACGTGCAGCCAAACGTCGTGGTTGAGTACACACAATTTGCCCTAATCAGACATAACATGTAATGCATAAATCAGCAAATAGTTCGTGCAAACAAACCGTAATCGGCAAATCCAGCATCAGCGAGATATTGAATTAATTGACTACTTTTACCCGATCCCGTATCTGCCTTAAGAATAATTACTCGATTGGATTTGATTGTGTCAATCAATTGTTGCCGTCGTGCATAGATAGGTAAACGAGCTTTAAAACGTTCAATTTCTCGTTTTAGTCTATTCAAATGATAATTAGCGTCTTCCAACGTCAATGGATTAATAGTGGATAGATTGAATATTGTTTGTTGGAATATTTCAAACTGGTCTTTTAACTCTTGAAGATTTCCTTCTGTTTGAAGTTTCATATCGTCATCATCATCCATATCTTCAAGCAATCTTTGTTGTTCGATGAGAAGTGATTGATGTTGTTTGGTTATTTCAGGTATGTTATCCTATACAGAAAAGATTAAAAATCAAACACGAAAACAACGATCGAATTGAAATGAAATTCATTTCACCTATTGTTGACATAAGTATCCATACATACGCGCAATAGAGCTTGAATCTCGTCTTTCGTTTGTTGCAACAGAGTTGATGAAATTAATCGACAATGATTATAATTATTCTCGTTTGAGGATCTGGATTCTGAGTCCAAGACTTTACGATTTGTATATGGTTTTTCCCACGGCTTGCTCGATATGGACAAGACACCAGGCTGTTGACAGTATTGAGACCCAATATCATAGAAATAGAATTGTTGACCGTTCGGATCAAAGTTATCGTGATGTACTATTGGAGGAAAACTAGAACAAGAAGAAATTTCACTTTGCGTATAGGTAAGATTTTCATTGGTAGAATATTACCAAGGTAACAATTTTAAACAAGCTTGCTGACTTTCATATTCAAATTGAGAATTATCATAAGAACCGATTGGCCATTGTGCACTGTTATAATCAGGTTCATTTGAAAAATAATTAAGCATGTTATCGTATTCATAATTCGGATGTAAGTATCGACAAGTTTCACGTCGTTTACATGTTGCTCCAAATTTGCACCATTCGTTGATTTTTGTTGGCATAGCCATCTTTTAAGTGATAAGTAAGAAAAAAGAAAACGTGTTTGTCAGCGTTTGTCATATAATAACTGAAAAATGAGTGGAAAGAACCAAGAAAAAAAAAACAGAACGGAAAAGAATAACGGTCTATGACTCATTTGTTTTTTTCTTCCCACTTATAAGTCTTCCTCTGATTCTACAGTAACAGAGAAAGAAAGGAGGCCATAGTGCTTTTGATTGGAAGTTGGTGATGGGAATGATCGCATGGAGTGGAAATATACATGACAAATTTTTTTTGTACCTTGTGCCCTGACTGAGAAAAATTTTCTAATCCTTACCCTATCCTATCCTGCAGGGGAGGTAACCTTGCATATCTCTAGCATGGATATTGCAATGTGTATTGATGCCATAAACGGAGGTCAAATCAACTCCAATACTGAAAAAAATTTTTATTATAGATGGCGCTTCAAAAATTTTTATTAGTAAAATGTATTCTGTATATACTAATGAGAGTAAAAATGAATTTGTTTAATAATACAATGCTTATTGAACAACAATATATGATAGATGCGATCAACCAGAGGGTGGGTGTGCGATGTGGATGTGAGTGTGGGTGGGTGTAAGTGTGGATGAAGAGAAGAACCACACCTAGACCTACACTCCGCACCCACATTCACACTCACCCATACTCGCGCTCTCTATTCAATATTTGTTGAAGATATTGCTAAGCATTGGAAAGTTTATCTGTATTACCCCAAATAGTTAGCTTCGATTGTGCATGATGTACTTCAAATAAAACATGCAATTGTTCTTCAATTTGTGGTGCTTTTCAACATTTTTTTCCAATGGGTGAAAGTAAAAGTGCCGGACCAATATTGAAAAATGTATAACCTTCGAATACACATTGTAAAGGTGAACGTAATAACGAATCGAGTCATAATTTATTAATCCAATCAAGCTCAACTGGACAAGTCACAGTTAGAAAGTTCGTCTCGTGAATATTGAGTATTTCATGATAGAGTATAAACTTAGGCGATTGTTGTGCAAAGAAAACTGTCGATGATCGATGGATTTGTGCAGTCGTATCTACAGTACCGACTGCCAATTGATAGTTAGCACGAATAGGCCTATTTAAAATAGCTCAATTTTGAAATAAACCAGCACATATACACCGCACAATTTGTTCGATCAATTCATCGTTTTATTTGGTAAAATGAATTTGAAATTTTGAATCAATTTGATATGCTAATTCTCGAACAAAATTGTTTGCCACATTCATTGATTTCCATCTTATCATATGCTTTAAGACATCAAGCTTTTGTATGAATCAATTTCAAGAGTTTTGACAATCGTCGCATCTACATAATCCTCAAGATCTTTAGCAGCATATTCGCCTTCAATTTGAAATGTTCAACCGAGAACTTTGATAAACCAAGCATATTATCACAATAGCTGCGCAACAAGTCCTCATATAAAGTCGCAAGACATGATGATCAATTATGAAAAGCAATATCGTTTGATATACAATGCTTTATTAAAGTAAAACTATGTTCTGAATCGAATTTCAACGATATTATTTATGCGAACAAAACTAGTTCATATTAAACATTTTTAAATGTTATAAACAGTAAAATCAAGTATATAGTTTATGAGAAACATATGCAAAACTCGTTCAAAACTGTTTCTGTGACTTTTGAAGTATACGTTGGTTATCAGCCTTATCAAATTTATACTTTAAATTTTCGCGACGGATCATACGAATAGTATTCAATAGAAATTGACACGAAATATTGTAAACTATTCACCAGAGAACAAATGTGTATATTGAGATATTTTTTCCATTGGTCAAGTACATAAAGGCTATAGGGATATTGCATTATGGGTGACGCAAGTAGAATTGAATGGACTATTAATTGGTCGTCTCGATTGTTCCTGTCAAGTCTCCGAAAGATTCGAAGGTCTTCAGAGTATCAAAAGATTCCGAAATTGGTCACATCTCTTCTGTTTTCCCAAGCAACAACGTCCATGGATCGTCTGAATTTGGTACTAAATGAAGTTAATGCTTCGTTTGGGCTTTCGTCAAATTTTAATAAACTATTGAAAATAGTTATCAGCGAATAGTGCTTTCAGCAACAATGATATGAGACTTCGAATGGTTAGACTTTATTTATACAAAAATTCAGGACTTATAATCTCCAACGAAGAATATCATTGTCATCGTTCACCAAGATTTCAAGTTTGAGATAGTTGTATCGTCGATAGTCGCCATTCACGTTTGGATGCTGCAGTCCATGAAGACAAGGTACCGATTGAACGATGCAATACTCACTAGAGCCGTTCTTGTGAACGTGTAAAAAGACACTGTAACACGACTGATGATCTTGATTGATCGCGTTCGACTCAATGGTGAGATGTTAATCCAACATACATCCTTTTGTATCACAGAGATGGGAACCTGCAAACAAGCATTTATAAACATTTTATTGTAATCAAACAAATACAATATTCGTTCTCTATATCGATTACACGTGTGACATGATATTTTTATTTTTCTTTCTGTTGTTCATCTTCTTTTCTTTCTTTTCTATTCTCTTTCCCTTTTACTATTTTCTCTGGTATATTCCTCAACTGTATATGTATTATTTCCTAGTGGCAAAAAGGAATACAACCTCATCGTTTTTATTCAATGATATCTTTCTACGCAGATGAAAAATGACTACCTTTTTCCCTGTGTAAATACTCACACATTTTCTTCATGAAAACATCGGATATAGTCATCAATGTCTTCGATAAGACTGTAACATTAAAATTCGCCATGACATCAGTAAACTCACCCTATAATGATCCAATTTCGTTGAAGAGCACTGGAAGCGATGGCAGAGAAGACCATAAAACCACATGGTAGATGTGCAAGTGGTTTATCACTGATCGATTTCTATGAACAAAACTTGGCAAATGCCTTTTGTATTGACGGCCAATAATTACTGTTGTTGGAAATCTGTATCTGCGAGTGGTTCGTGAACTTCTTCATGAGATGGTTGGCCCTAACGAGACACTTCATTCAATCGATAAAAAATGCACCTATTCAAAAAGACAAAGAAAGAATATAAAGAAAAGCATGATCAGGAAATTATTCATCATTATGTGCCTCGATGCTTGCGCATGTACCTAGTTCAGCCACAGTGATCGGGCTATCAATGTGACTCTCATTGATCAGTCGCGCGACGTCTTGCTCTTGTTGTATCGAAAGCAACTGGACCACAGTGATGTTGTAATCGACGGAGAGACTAAAGAAATGCTAATGGTTTTCTTTACAATCTTACGCAAGTTTCCGAATTTATACTATAGATAGAAAGAAATATGAGAAAAGGGTAAAAAATACCTATGACTATCTTACTTTCTATGTAAGTATAGAACAGCCAGTGTCCTTCGAAATTTGATCGAATTTAATGTCCATCGGATACGAAGTTTTCAGAAATATCGCAGTAATATACTTTTGTCCAGCTTTGGTGAAACGTCTGTTAGAATAGTATATAGAAGTTTGAATTGATAATGCCATAAGACAAAATGAACAGACAAGAAAAGAGAAGAACGAAAACGAAGAATTGAGAGAACAAAGATATATATGCAGACGAATCGAATTGAGTAATGATAGAATAGCGAATAATGTGTAAATAATACTAATTAACGTGAGGGTGTGGGTGTGGGTTTAAATACAAACTTTAGACACCCACATCCGAGATATACGACTTACCAAATTGATAAATTTGAAAAAGTAAAAAAGTTAGAATTTCGTTTTAGAATTCTTTTTCTACTAATAAGCAATCGTTTTAATAAGAAATGAGTTCGAATAAATGAAAGAGGAAAGGCAACAGTCTAAAATATATATCGATAAAACAAGTAACGCTCATCTAGGGGTGTCAGTTTCGGGTTCCGTTCCTAGGAACGGGAACCCACTTGGTTATTCATTTCTGTGCATTTTTGAACATACTGAAGTGCTTATACATACTTTTTATTTCGTTTTGAGACGAGTCACTCCGGGTTCCCGGGTTCCTGGGAACGGGAACTCGTACCGGGTTCCGGGTTCCTAGGAACGGGAACCCGGTTAAAAATTCATTTCTGTGCATTTTTGAACACACTAGAGTTCATAAACATACTTTTTCTTTCGTTTTGAGACAAGTCTCTCTGGGTTCCCGGGTTCCCAGGAACGAGAATCCACACCGGGTTCCCAAAAACTGGGAACCCTATCTAAACTTCTATTCTGAACGATTTGCAACAGGGTTCCTCATTCTTAGGAACCCGGTGCGGGTTCCCGTTTCTGGGAACCCGGAACTCGATACAGGTTCTCGTTCTTGGGAACCCGGGGAGACTTCTCTCAAAACGGAAGAAAAAGTATGTCTATGAACTCTAGTGTGCTCAAAAATGCACAGAAATGAATTTTTAACCGGG
Source organism: Rotaria sordida (assembly GCA_905250125.1). Taxonomy (NCBI): domain Eukaryota; kingdom Metazoa; phylum Rotifera; class Eurotatoria; order Philodinida; family Philodinidae; genus Rotaria; species Rotaria sordida. The sequence continues at coordinate 38,849 of CAJNOL010001613.1, read as the reverse complement.
TTCCCGTTCCTAGGAACCCGGAACCCGTTACGGGTTCTCGTTCCCAGGAACCCGGAAACTCGGAGTGACTTGCTCAAAACGAAAGAAAAAGCATGTCTATGAACTTCAGCGCGTTCAAAAATGCATAGAAATGAATAATCAAGCGGGTTCCCGTTCCTTAAAAACGGAACTCCAAAGAACGGGAACCCTGACACCCCTAGATGACAGACATATTTCGATAACAAGGTTAACAAAATTGACCTTTATTTATTCGATAAATGTTATAGAAGTTCATCACCATTTCTTTTATAATGACAACGATAAATATGATCGTGGTGATGGTGATTGAGATTGATTAAAACGTTGAAGATTGACTTGTTTTAAATAGATTCTTTTGTAGACACGGACGATTACATTCAAGGGGATATATTTCAACTATTGAAGATTGAATTCAACCCAGCAATGCCAAAGGTTCAAAAAATGTCCACTTTACCTAAAGTTCTCTATGAATATGTGGGAGTTTACATACCTTATGAAATATCACGTATATCAGTAGTGTTAGGAAGAGCAAAATATAAATATTACACCAGTGGATATTTTTGTATTCCAGCGGAATTATTCGACCTATATCATGTATCCAGAAGCACTGCATGATTGATAACAAATTACATCTCATTAATTTTGTTTAATATATGATTCATATACAGATAAAATCTTTGTATATGGGTGAATCCATGGGAACTATACCACTTTTCTGGAAAAAGTTTGTTTTCTCAAATTTTTTTTCTAGATAGGTGTATAGTTATCAGAAAACATGTTTGAGAAAAAGAATTCTGACCTTTAATAGAACTATATGGGGGTTCTATGTCATTCTTCAGGAACATGTATATATGGCTATTATAATATTCATCATTAAATCAATTAATATCGTCTTGATATTTTTCAAATTAGATTTTTTTCTCAAAATGTTTTTCTAGATAGTTGTATATTTGTCAGAAA
>CAJNOL010001613.1:6990-37771 GCA_905250125.1 Rotaria sordida | reverse complement strand
AAAGAATTATATGTTCCTCCTAAAGATTTTCATTTGTATTTTCCTTTATTGTAAATAGACTTTATATCATATCTGTCAATAGAAAAAAAAATATTTGAAGGACACCAAATGTATATATGTACGATGGGACAGTACTTTTTAATTTAAATTAGTAATTATTAATAACCAAAAAGTATATGAAAAACAACGAAAATTTATGATTTATTATGAAATAATCCGAATTAGATTAGAGATAGATGTATATGATGAATGCTAAAATATTTGAAATGGTTTTTATAAACATTTTATTGTCATGATGAAAAGAAAAATATATATTAGAGATACTGTTTTGAAAATAATAATTTCTGATAAAAATTTAATCAACGATTCGAGATCGAGAAATTCGAATCTAGAGGTTTTTTTTGAAATTTTCAAGGTTGGATTTTTTTTTTGAGGAACCCTCCATAGTGTCTGATTTCCTCATCTTGAAGCTATTTTTTTTCAAAATTCATAATTTCTCAACTAATATTGGGTTGATGCAAAAGTCTCCGCCGATTTTTTAAAATTTTTTTTAAAGTCCTCTAGCGCTACTATGCATTCGTGATTTTCACACATATGATACCGCTTGTGCCGTACTATAAGATGACATTGGTAAAGGTCCCATTTTATTTACATTCTTCATTAAAACATGTCAGAGATTCCTATTCATATCCGACACTGCATTTTGTATGAGTTCCAATTAGGGAACAATGCAAATGCTGCTGCCCGCAATATATGTGCTGCACTTGGTGAAGGTGCTGTTGCTGATCGAACGTGTCGAGATTGGTTTAAAAGATTTCGTGAAGATGACATATCATTAGAAGATCGTCCGAGATCTGGACGTCCTCTCGAATCCGATATTGAACGATTAAAAGTCCTGATCGAAGACAATCCACGATTAACCACTCGTGAATTGTCGGCAATGCTCGGGTGCAACCAATCCACCATCGATCGCCATTTGCATGAATAGAAAAGCTCCTTTCTGATTGGCTTGGACAGACAGACAGACAAACTTTAAGCGTTTTTTAACCGCTGTATAACCCTTTCTTTCAGAAAAGGGAATAAGTATATCTATGCCTTTTGATTATGAGGAACATATTATTATATTTGTATTTTCAGTAAAATGTTATTTGGAAACAAATAACTTTAGATTATTTAAGGGAGAAAAAATTAGTTGTTAAGATAGAATACGATAGTAGTCAATACCAAGAATATATATCATTTACTGTTGTTAGAAAATACCGATATTTCTTCTTTCTTATGTTAATAATGGCATAGTATAAACGGAAAAAGATGATGAAATTTATCTTAAAGCAATTAAAATACTAAATATAAATGATAGAACTAATGTACTTTTATAATTGTTTACCGGAAGTACTTGTAAATAAGCTGCGTGTTTTCGATAGGGTAGTGATTTATTTCAATCTTATTCTGAAATAAATAACAGCTAAACAATATAAACAAATTCAAGCAGCTGAAAAAGTAAATAAATTCATTCCATCTTTATACTTTGAGTACATAAAAGCGTTCTCCATCGCCAAGAAAAATCGTATAACCAGAGTATATTAACGTATCACGATGTGAAAGAAGGGAAAAAACATGTGATGAAACAGTTTTCTGTAATGCATCCTAAACCATATTTAAAAAAAATGCTTTGTATCAAGCCTTTTAAAAAAGATTTCATAATTGGTATACACTAAACCATTTTTTCTTTGCCGAACCCTTTTACAGTTTCTTATTTTGACTGAGAAACTTAGAAAGGTTTTGAAAAGCTGACAGAACCTTTTCTGGATCAGTGTCATTGGATCGAGTACTTTTATGCTTTAGTTTTTTTTTGACAGAATTCTGTAAGGGTCAGCATTATTGGGCAGAACTATGCAAAGTTCAGTATTATCTGGCAGAACCTTTCCGGTTCATCATTTCTGGAGAGAGAACATTGTATGGTTCAGCATTATTGGATAGAACCTTTCAGGATTTAATACTGCTGCACAGAACTATAAACTGGTTCTGAACGTGCTGCAGAACTTCTTTTTTTATTTTCAGCGTAGGGTAAGCTTGCATATATCTAGTATAGATATTGCAATGTGTACTGATGCTATAACAGCAGAAGCCTAAATCTGCTCTAGTTCTGAGATAATTTTTTTTTATTATAAATGACGTTTCAAAAACTTTTACTGATAAAATATATTCTGAAATTTTTGTTTTTACGACGAAGTTGAACTCTGTCTAATAATAAATTTGAATTTCGATAGGAAACGCTCTGCAGCCGTTTATAAATGGAACCGAAAGTCGTAAGCGCTACAGCTGGTTCTTACGAGTATCGTGGTATACTCGCGGTACTCTGAATAAACGTGGAACATGGGTCTTCTATTTCAAGATCGAAATAATCAAGCTCTATATTCAATGAAAATTTGAGAAAATGATTATCTAATCCAATGAACACAGAAGTCGACGAACACCAACAGAACCAATAATCAGGATGAAATTATTGTGATTCTTTTATGCAATGTTTGGGATCCAATCAGTATGAGGTAGATATTTGGTCTGAGTCTCAAAGTTTTATCGGAAATGACTTTAATCTATTAGAAAAATAAATATGTGATCACTGTTACATTAAACATTTTGATCAAGTGTGGCAACATGTTAATGCTGAGCACTTTTTCCAAGATAGACTGAGCCGTCGCCTATTATAGATGAATGATAAACACGTATAGCAATGAAAAAATTACTTTGAAAAGTTTAGATTTGTACAAAACGATGAAAACTGAAGACATCAAACTTTATACGATTATATTAGTTTACTTTGTCGATGCGTGTTTTCGCATTGACATTGAATCAATCTATCTATCCATCTTTGTATTGATACCAGATTCATTTCTAAGTCTTTTCTCCTTTATGAACAACAATCAAATTTGAACCAGACGGCTCTCAGACATCAATTGAAAGACTTTCTCGTTCTTTTCCACATACGTCAATAGTCCACGATACTCAACAACAATACAAAAACGAGTGCAACCATTTTCCGATTGATATACAGATGAATAATGAGAAGTATTGTTTTGGCATCGAGGAATTTTTATTAAAATGTTCACTCACTTTCTCTTACGACAGGCGACAGCATTAATGATCGATTATTTACTAAACCCTCTTATTTTATTCTTCCGAAAGACAATGACTGAATCAACAGATTCTAAATGAATCAAGCAACCCGGCGAAATTAGTGAAATAAGTGAAAGTCATGTATTCTTATCAATCTTAAGTAAATTGTCTATGTCAATCATATGTTGGTCTCATCAATCGCATCAAGGAAATCTGATTGGTAAGTATTAATTATTTATGCGCCAGAGAGGACTTAATTTTCATAACACTATTAATTAAACAAGACACGAATAATAAAATTCCTCTATAACACTCTGAGTACAAACACATAGTCTTGCCAAATTTGGCAACTGTTTTTGAAGGAAGTTTAGAAAACTCAAAATAATGTCTGTTAAAGAACGATCAATGAACAATATTATTTAATATAAATGTTAACCATTTCATGATATAAACATCATCAATTGCTGGAAATGTCAATTGAAGTATATTACTAGATGATGGCTGTGACGATGACATTCGTTCGAATGGATTGTTCGTGAAAAATTCTACAATCGATTCGAATGGACGTTTTGTTGTTGATTGTGACATTAACTTGACTTTCCATTCGTCGTAAGACAAACTGACAAGTGTAATTCCACAATTTTGAATATTTTCAATTATATTTTGAAATGATATTCCTTCATTCGATTGAATAATATTATATGTTTTACCGTAAATATTTGGTTGAATGTGACTCAAAAATACAATACTTTGAGCAGCTAAATTAGCTGGTAAACCATTTAGTTTTATATTGGAGGCTGTCGTTGGATAGCAGCCTGTTTTCATGATTGCTGCCAATAATAGTGTGTTGATATCATTTTGATTACAAGCACCAGTTTCTGTATTTCCCCAAATCGATCCAAGCCGATAGATATTAACTGGTAGACCTAAACGATTGGCCTTTGCAATCAGCTTCTCTGCTACCCATTTACTTTGTGCATAACCACTTTTCAAATGATTAGGAGAGATTTCATCGATATGTACTTCTTGTTTCATTTCCGAAGGTAGTACACTAATTGTTGATATGTATTGCACTGGTATACTTGTAGCAGTATGAGTCGCAAGACGTATCACTTCCAGAGTTCCAGAAACATTCGAACTGTAGAGTTTGTTGTAAGGTAGTATAAAATTAACGGTAGCTCCACAATGAAAAATAATATCTATTTGATTAGCCAATTCCGAATAAGTTTCATTATCAAGTCCAAAGTGTTCTTGGGCAAGATCGCCACGCAATGCGATAATACGATCTCGGAATTCTTCATTCCACAATTGAAGAAATATCATATTTTCTTGAATACAATCTAACGGATTTATTGAAACTTGACATCGGACAAGGCAAATGAATTTGCAATCGGCTGGATACACTTTCAATAATTCGGCTAGTAAGAAAGAACCTACAAATCCGGTGGTTCCTGTAATAAAAATTGTTGAAGGCAACATATTTCCATTTTTCTTTTCACCAATCTTTATATTGAGTTCTTGTACGGAATCGTTCAATAGTTGAGGTATAATCGAGTCCGGAAACGATAAGATTTGTGATGGATTTTTAATTATATTTACTAGATTGTCTAAAGTCATATTAGATTTGAAAAACATATTGAGTGGTATAGGTACCCCGAGATCATCGTATATCATACGAGAGAGACGCACAGCAGACAATGAGTCACCACCGATAGATATAAAATTTGTTGCTTGATCTATTGCTAATTGATGTCCTGTTGCTTTTTCAATCATACTTTTTAAGCGATCTTCAATTGACTCGACAGCTTTTAATCGATCAGCATAATGAGCAGCCAATCGATAACGACAAAGTTTCATTGATGATGTGAGCAAACCATTTTCAGATGTAAATGGTTCAAAATCAATGATTAATCTAGACGGAATTTCGTGTTTTCGAAGTGATTCTTTCGTAGCTAATAAACGTAGATCTTGCATGATAGCATCATAAAACAATTTATCTGGACGACTATTATCAAATTCAGTTAGATTATGTTTGATAGCAAATGCTCGAGCATACTCTTTGTTTGGTACTATGACTGCTACAACAGAATCTTCTAGAGGATTACCATGAATGTACATTTGTTCAACGAATGGACTTTGCATATAAATTTCTTGAAGAAATTCTGGTGATACAAATTGTCCTTGAGAAAGTTTGAAGAAATTTTTTTTTCGATCAATAACACGTAGATTAAGTTGTCCATCATTCACACGACGTAACTCAACAATGTCTCCAGTATGAAAAAATCCATCATCGGTAAATGCCATTTTTGTTTCTTCAGGATTATTCATATATCCTGAAAACATCGTCTTCGTTTTAACCAATAGCTCACCTCGTGGAAATGGCTTGTCATCAAGTGTATAGCACATTTCTGGTACTGATTCAAGACGATAATCGATGGTCATTTCAATAAGATTGTCAAATGTAATGCTACCGCATTCAGTAGTTCCGTATGATTCCATGATTTGACAATGTCGAAAACAACGTTTCATAAAATCGAGCACTGTCGAACTAACCATGGCACCACCAATAGAAAGAATTTTACATCGTATTGGAATTAATTTTGCAAATTGTTGAAGAAGAGTCTCTTCAGCCATTGCCACATCAATAGTTGATTGATCGGTAGTCATTAATGAAAGGGTTGCTTTATATTCAGCATAAATTTTATTCCAAATAGTTGGTGGAGCAGAAAAGCTCGTCGGCCTGACTAGAGCTAGTTCTTCCATTAGACGAGTTACATCACCCGTTGAAAATCCTATTCGTCCTCCTTCGAGAAATACTGCGATTGAACCTTCACGATCAGTTGCCCATGCAAGCGGTCGGTAACAGAATTTGATACGTTCATCTCGGAATGTTATATTTAATCGTGGAAAATTATTTTTAAACGCATTTTCGGAGATCATAGCTCCTTTAGGAAATCCTAAGCTTCCACTCGTATATATGACAGTAATACAATCATCAGGTGCAGTGATGACATAGTCGTATCGCTTCATTGAACCATATCTTTCTATAGTGCCCATGTAATGAATCGAAAGACCATTTATCTCTAGAATTAGATTGTGCTTATGAATTATTCTAACATATATCATCATAGAAGACTAACATTTGCTGCATATTTGAATAGATTGGATTCTAATTTGTATAATTATTGAAATTCAATTTTTTTACTAGTAAAACGATCAATGTTTAGGTAAATTTACGAATCGAGCTGTTTTATCAGCACGACTGATGTACAAAGTTTAGGAGGTAGGATAATGTGGTTGATACTCGTCATGCCTCTGAAAATGTTCATAAAGGATAGTATTTGAAATAGTTATTGAGAATATAGATCGCCACAGAATTTCTTTGAAACTAGTTTTTAGATATACAAAACTGCTTTCAGAACTATTCTTCATTTTAAAAAAATTAAGTGTTGATAGCAACAGATCAGAGGCCGACTATATTTCATACTCTTAGAAAGAACCTCAGGACTTATGAATATATCGGGGAATTTCACTGAGTGATAATTCCGAAAGCAGATGACGCCGTCATAATACGTTGCAAAAGATAGATCTCAATTTTTCGATGGATTTGGAATCAAACGGTGATAATCTAATCGAGAAAGTAATTCTCTTTTGATTTGGACAAAATCATGATGGCTATGTTATGCTATACAAGAATTGTATAAATATTTTGTTTAAGGTAGTAGAAACCGATCATATGATCTAACATTATTTCAAGTCGCACGAAGATATGACTAGAATGTCACAAGAAAATCATTGATGACATTTGTTTTCAGTTTTGATGAAATTGAATATGATTATTATATGAAAAGTTTTTCGATAGTTCAGTTTTTTTCTTACTGCGAAGGACGAAAAAACCTATTTGCGAAACTTTGATAATTTTGTATAAATGTGACTGTAAATAGGATTATAGTATCAAAAAAACTGAAGATTTCTGCAAGTGACAGTCCTTAGAAAGAAATATTAGTGTAACCATAGTATAGTATGTCCTTATTTCTAAATCTACTCCAAAAAACTAGAAAAAAAGGCAGCTATTTCTTACAGGAAGATTATTCACAGTCATTGTAAAGAATAAGGAATTTGTGTGAAAAATTCAAATAAAACATTCTATCTATGATTTCTATCCAATATATTCGATAGTGAACCATATATATTGCTTTCAAGGTAATTTATTCAAAATATTCAACGTCTCGGAAAAATTTCCATTCTGTTATCTGAAGATGAACCTATTGCTCTAGAATTCTAACATGTTTCTAAAAATAAATTTTCATCTTACTCGACATTGCCTCAGGAATTGGATCCATGCATACAATATGTCGTAATGATGGACATTCTGAATGTAAGCGAATGAATCTTGGTAACATTTCTTTGTCACAAACAATAATGGATACTGGTGTGTTTTTGATAATGAAAGCTATTTCACGATCATTAAACAGACAATAGATTGGTACAGTAATAAAACTCTGTAGAATACAAGCAAAATCAGTCACTAACCATTCAGGTCGATTGGCTGCACAGATCCCGAGATAACCGCGTGGTTTTATCAAACGTCGTAGTCCATGACTGAAATTTGTTATTCGTTCACCGATAGTTTTGAATGTTTGCCATGAATACGAGTCTACATAGTTTTTAGGATTATTTGGATCAATATCACGTACCCCCATACAATAACGATCCTGATAGGTGGTAACTGCAGCCAGAATTCTTGCTGCCAGATCTACTCTAGTGTATTCTGCTTCTTCGACATAACCATATGCAATCTCACGAACCATTCGATGGTGATGTGGTGGTTGCATTGTTGCTGTACACGTTTCACATTGGTTATAATCAGGACAGACAGTGCAATTGAAACGAAATTCGCCATGTTTAAGAATACGATTGCAATTATCGCATTCCCAAAAGCTTGGCTTTGTAAAAATATCGGAATCCGTATTCTTCTAATAATGGAATAAGAAGAAATGAGTTAAAGTTTCATCTATTAAACTATACATTTCGCTTCAAAATACACTATCTATATCTATGATGCATATCAGTGATTACTAAATAATGGATTCTTTCTATTCAATACATTCACGTTTTTTTAAATATTAGATGAACAGTAATCTTTCAACATTCAATTAAAACTATTTCATAAAGAGTTTACAGCCATCAAATAGTTCGATCGTTTTCTTGCAATACAAAAAAGAAAGTGAAAGTTCAGACCAAAAAAAGAAACATTGCATCACGAAAATTGTAGACATAGTGCCACCGTGCAAGGGAATAAAGCAGCCAAAGTTCAAAAAAAAACAAGAAACAATTTATAGATGGACTTACTTCTCCTGTCGTCATCAATTGCATATGCGCAGCATTCTTTCTGATGAAAGAATTAGAACTACTCACGGATTGTGCAAGATTGTTATGATGTCACATGTTGAAAAGAAAAAAATATTCTTCTTTTCCTTTTTTGTGCAATGCATGAGTCATCTTTCCATAGAATTATGCTGTTTTGTACGAATGAATCATTTATAATATATGTTATCACCGTCTCGTGTAAATGCATTACCAGTCAACAACATATAATTCGATAAACTATGTTTTGCAGCTCTTCTTACAAGAGAAATTAAGTGTTCCGAAGAATTTTCTTGATTATCTGTCCAGATAAACAGAGCAATATGGATTATAAACGAGATTGATCCATTTTATTTAAGTCATCGCAGGAAAATAAGGTGTGGATGTGGGATATGAATATATAAACTCTGAACTGGTCACTGAGTATGTCTAAACCACGAGTAAGAAGGCAAACGGACGTACATAGGAAGCTACCGATCGCATGGTATTCTTCGAAAAACGTCTCACTATACATTCAATTAACGACCAGTGAGAATTTCTTCTAGTCTCTGGCAATCATATTTGACCGTTTAATTTTCGTCTTGATGATTTCTTACCGCCCTCGCTAGAACAGACCCGTTTAGATGGTCCATTTTGAGTAAACTAAAATTTTTAAAATTTCGTTTGATTTACAGATAATAATTTTATTACTTTTTTGTAAAACGATCAAAATTTATAGTTAACTTTTAAAAATTTGATTAGTGAGAATGAATATAGAAAGTAAATTGCTTTAAAAGATTTTAATAAAAAGTTATTTTATTTTAACTAAGTATGCTGTAATTTGTAGAGGACGTTAGTTTTTGATAATAGAAAGTTTTTAAACTTTAGACAGTCACTGCAATTTGTAGAGGACGTAAGCTTTTAATAAAATAAGGTTTTTAAATTCAGTAGAATAGTTGTAATTTGTAGAGGACGTTAGGTATTTGTTCAACGAAGATTTTCGTTTGAACTTAGCTACAAAGAATTTTAATGTCAATCAAAAAAGAAATGTACTAGCTGATTTGTTTTTCTTTTATTATTAATAAACTACTAGTCCTAATGCACGAGCAAGCATCGTCTATTTGAACTGAGTTAAGAACGATTTAAATTAAAGACAAAGCTAGTTTTTAAGGACGTTGTATCTTAATCTGTTGTGATAATTCGATATTTATTCCGAATGTATTTTCAGTGAATCGGACTGTCTTCGTCAAGAGAAGATACTCATCAACACTCATATTTCTAAACCGTCTTTTTTAAAATATCATTTTTTGTGTTTTTGATTTTTGTATATAAATGCTTTTGCACCTCAATCAATTGTCTCCATTCGATGTTTGACTCCATTTTATAATCACAATTAGATGATATGTTCAAATCAAAAACAGCTCATGACATTCATAGTAACAATTATATCTGACGAACTCTACAAATTGCAGTCAATTAAGAAGAAAAAAAGCACTACTACATTTTGAAATAGTGAAACTCAATTTTTAGCGAACTCTGAATTTCAGCAAGTTAAAAAATATAACTGGAAGTATAAGCTGTATTAAAATTGTTATCAGTAATTTTTTTTAAATTTAAAAAATGACAAATTGAGACCTAAGATTGTTTTCAATTTGAATAAGTTAAATTTAAAAAACAACTGCAATCGAATTCAATAGATTTTGAACCTTAATTTTATGTTCGCAAAGGAGAAGATACGATGATTGCATGTGTGTGTTGAAAAGGTAGTAATTAACTTTTGTTTTCAATATCCCACCCGACGATAAGCGTTTCGGTACATAAATATTTCTTCTTATTTTTTATTTTACGTGTAGGTATGGGTATTGGTGAAGAAAAGATATATACACATATTGATACTCGATATGTACTGATGTGATATTTTATAAATGTCTATACCATGTCCGAGAATTTATCAATGTCACAAACTTATTGTGATTGACGTTTTCGATTGCCTAAATTGTCTTTCTTAAACTCAAGATCAACAAATGACATTTTACAGTGCTTGTTTTTAATATTCAGAAAATTTCTGTAAAATAAATTATCACAGAATAAGAGTAAAAAATAACTTCAAAAAAATGTAGATGTAAATATTCGTCGAATTCGAATATCATATGAATGTGATCGTTTATTACGATAATTTGAAGTTGGTAATGAAAACTGATGATGTCGAACTGGCATAAACAAAAGATAATTGTCAGATTTCCATGTTTTTGATAAAAATGATGAATATATTGACATAGTATTATCATATTTTCGAGAAAGGCCAAATGCATGTCTTTTTTTATATAATTCTATTTCAGAATTAATTGAATCGGTTGATAATGATGATGATAATATAGGTTGAAAACGTGGTAAAATCGAATAACGATTGAATTCTGTATCATAAGTATTTAAATGATTATTCATTGATGTTGTCTGTTTATTAATAAACATTAAATTATTACATGATCGTAGTATTCGATGTTCATATTCATCTTTGGTTGACAATTCATAGATATTTGGACATGAATGAACAATACCACCAGCAGTAACAAAAAATTCATCGTCATCTACTAATTTATCATCATAATTTTCTGTTCCAAATATGCATGGTGTTGTTGGTCGTATTAGATACGAAAAACGAGATGGTGATTTTTCTGTAATAATACTACTATTATTATTATTATTATTGAGCATCGGACTGCTCGTCGTCATCGTTCCATATGGTATTGTCATTGTCGAAGAACATTGATGAAGTGTCAAAAATGACTGACAGTTCAAAATAGACGATGATGATGAAGAAGAAGAAGAAGAAGAAGAAGAAGAAGAGGATTTTGGTTCTTTTTGACGTATCTAACAATAATATTGAAGCATTTCTTTTATTTTTCTGTCATTTCTCTCTCTCTGTTTCTTCTTTTCTCTGTATATAAAAGTTCACTTGCCCTATTCTTGTTATTAACCATGTGCCGTATAATACCATCATCGTTGGTAAATAATTGCGAATCGACTAATGTAATTTGTAACATTGTACTAACAAGACTTTCCTATAAGATATGTAAACAAACTAATAAATTGTCTTTTTTCGGTTAATATTCACCTTGAAAAAAGACACAGATGAATATGTATAGTTTTTTTTTCTTGATACTGCAAGAATTCCAACCATGAGTTAGTAACGATGAGAAAAATTACAAAACGATGCTTTACATCTTTTGTATATAAGCAGATAAAGACAGAGAGCCAGGAACATATCACATATAGATGCCAGAAACTTGACCTCAGATGAAGATACATGCTCATAATTTGTTTCTTTTTTTTTTCTTAATCTCAATTCCTGGAAAAAAAATCTATACGACCACGTATTTCAAATAAAAACGAATAATTATAAAATTTATATTCAAATCTGTCTGATCCTTTTTTTTTGTGTGTATGATAAAAACATGATTTTCACTAAAAAAATGTACTTGACTATCGAGGTGTCTAGTATCAAGATTCAAATTTCTTTGATAGAAAAAGAAAAAGATCGGATCGAACTGCATATAATCTGTCTATTATATGAAATCTTTTAGTTGAATGTTGTCATTATCATTATTTTATTTTGACATGAACTTATTGTCTACCAAATATATATCTATTTATATCGATATGATTGAACAGTTTAGATTCTCAATAAATAGCTATCACTACATTCTAATTTCTTTGTTTAATATAATGAATAGGTTCATGTTAGATTATTATAACTAGTAATTGTTGAACAATGAATATGAATGCATTTCTGACAGATAACTTTCGACAATAATATGACACGAATAGAATAGTACCAAAAGAAAAACCAACAAACGAACAATTGTTGATTAACTTTTTTTAATAATATCATTGAATGCATATGTGTATATACTACGTTTCGAATCATTGATAGAACATTATACAATAGAAAGAGAAAAAAAAGAAATGCGATATCACTAGAACGTCAATTTCCATATCAAAGAGATTGTGTATATATTGGCTACGCACACTCTATACAGTCGTACGCCCATTATTACTCATCATATGAATAGTTCGTTTGAGTTTAATCATTGAACTTCAATCAAGCATGCAAACACTTTTACTCTTTTATTTTCTCTATGATTATAAACGAATGATGGTAGTGATGTACAGTCAAAATCGCTTGATCAATCGTGACTGGACATGGCCTTCGGTTGACAAACATAAATTGTATGTGTATGAATGTATGAGATCCCTAAAGAAATTGAGAAGAAAGCTCAATATACATGAGAGAGAGAGAGAGAGAGAGAGAGCAGAGTAATCTAGTGAGAGTGTTAATTTTCGGTTTGCATTTATGTGATGTTGTTGTTTTTCTTATACCCTAAGAGACCAACTTAGAAAAAGAGAGACAGAGAGAGCGCGCACATCTATTTCTTTCTATTTTCCTCTTCGTTTACTTTATTAACTGAACTGGAATAAGAAAGAGAAAAAAGAAACGAGAAGACGGAGCAGCAATAAGAAGAAATAACAGTAGTATAGTAACAGTGTTGTCGTCTAATCATATTAGAATAAAGGACTCGTTCGCTACTAATTGACTATAGTACTAGAGAAGAGCTACGGGATTCCGTCAAATTCTGTCCTTATCGAAGGACAAATTTGATATTATCGTGTACGATCCGACAAACATTGACTTTTCCGTTTTTTTTTTTGTTACATACAATGTGCATGTATCTTAGCCTCGTTCTATCTCATCCGTCGAAACTAATCAAGTATCGACTATGTTGAAAGAGTTCTTACCAATTATTTTGTCACCCTTAAGGCATTAACATTTCCCTCGGATCAATGATTAACCCTGGTAAGACGAATGAAACATATAACGTGAGTTAATTAATATATTAATTATTCTCGAATTTGACGTTTGGTATTTGTTAATGAAAGACGTTCTATTTCATTGATTTTTAAAATAGAACATATGTATAGAATTTCTTTTAATCTGTTTGTCGATACTCTTTCTATTTTTTGAACGGATATCTGTAATGAATCAATAATTTCTTATCATATTTCAAACTATGAAAGGGTGTGAAATAAAACTTCGTTTTGTTGACGAAAAACAAAAAAACAAAAAATCATTGAATATACTGTCAACATTTATGTTTAACTCAACTTATTTAACCTTCCTTCCGTTGCCGCTAGCATAGTATTGAACCTTCTTTTCTTTCTTGTGTATGTTTATGTCACTCACATGGTGTTGATTGTTTGCTTTTAGGCTCATATCCTTATCAAATACAATTGTACATGTACGTGTTATTTATTGATTCTGTCTGCTATCATCATAAGTTTATTTAGACTTTTTTCTTTTCCATTCTTATAAATCAGCCATTTGTTAGTATACACTTAAAAAACAAATTCTAATGAATCTATCATCAGTATTTTTCTATATATATATATATATATATATATATATATATTCATTAATATCGAGGCTAATTCAATTGTGAGATTGTTACCTTTTGTCGAGTGTATGCATGCTTGAGTAGTGTAATGATGAGTATATATGTATGTATGTGTTTGCTCTTCACTCACATCTTATCGATAACGGAGCATTTCATGGTTCGAATATTTGCATATATATTGTCATGATGATGAATCTTTGGATATGTACACTCGACTTTTTAAATGAGATTGATAAGGTAAAGAGAAAAAGAGAGAGAGAGAGAAAAAAATGGCTTCACCTGTCCAATACTGGAATTGGAGCTAAATCACTTATCATCATAGTGAATTACGCCAGAGAGTTATTTGAAGATTAGAACAGACACTTCGCACCTTTTCACTGCTCGTATTCGAACAGGTGTCGATTTTTTTTTCTCTTCTCTTTTCTTCTGTCCGCCACGGGAAGTCGATAATCGTTTTTTTTTTGTCTGTGATCGATGTTTTCAGATGACTGTGTATATATGCATAGGTAAAACTCCCAATTCGTTTAAAGCTTTTTCTTTTTTTTTTCTCCTCTTATTCACATACATATTATACCTTCTTTTTCAATTAAATGAATAGAAATGAACATTCATTTGACTTGCTCTTTTTCTCAAGAGATACAAACGACAAACAGTCAGCTATCGTTGTTCATCGTGATGATCTATCCGCAGTAAGTCATAATGTTATTATAGTACTTTCTCTTTCTCGTTGCTCGTTTTTTTTTTTTTTGGATTATTATGATAGGAAGATATAAACGAGTTTTTTTTCTGTTGTTTCGATTAAACCTCTCAGTTCACATACGCATTCGATTTGTTGCATCATCATCATCATCATCATACATTTTGACTTTTTTTTTTCTTTTGCTCTTTGTATATTGTTGAAATGGGCGGAGTGTCAAGTACGATTACACAAGCAACACGCGTGTCTACTGATGAACTATTCATTCACAAAACATTATGCGTATGTATATGTCCGTCATCCGGTCTGTTGCCGCTTATTGGCATACAGTGTTCATAAAAGAAAAAAAAAAGCAGAAGATGAAGAAAAAGAAGCGATTTTTTGATGAGTGACGATAACTTTTCTTCCTGTCATTTCAATTCTATTAAACCACTTAACGTTTTTGGTCGTCATCGTGAAGTGAAGTGACAATCGATTTAGTTTCTTTTTTTTTGCTTAAACACAGTGGGTGGGTAAGAAAAAGAGTCAGTAAACTGTACTGCCTACAGTGATGAGATATGTGTGAATTGTACATTATCATCGTATAGAGCAAGAATGCATGCGGAATTCAATAAAGATGAATATATATATATATATATATATATACTTTTGTCCTATTTCTTTCTATTTACAATCTTACATCATGGATGATTGTTTTTGACTGTTTCTTATCAGTTTTTCTTTTCTTCTTTGTATTACATAAATAATTCGGGAAAAAACTCACTCGAATGTTATTCTTGTCATCTTAGATATTTGTAAAGAGTAGAATATCAATCAGCTAGTGGAGATAGATAATCAACTATTCTTCATCTCATGTGCGTGTATAAAATAGTTGAACACATGTTTAAACTCAAGAGAGATAACGCCAGACAGTCTAAAATTTCATCTAATATTAATTGTCTATTGTCGGTGTGCATTCATTTGATAAATACCAGGTAAAGTGTTGACTGTTATTTTTCTTTTTTTTTGTTTTACATTTTAGATGTTATTCTTACTCGTTTTTCTTTTTTTAATTCATCAAATAAAATCTTGTCCATTAACGGATGAATATTTATCACGTTGTCATTGTGGAATATTAACAAATGGTGAATCATATATAAAATGTGACGAAAATTCTCTTAATCATATACCAAAATTTAAACGTTCATATTCATATGATGAACTTATATTAATAAATAATAATATAAAAAATTTAACATCATCATCATTTGATAATATAAAAACAATAAAACGTATTAATTTATATGGAAATAATTTATCATTTATTGATGAAAATTTATTACGTTTATTAGGAAATTATTTAGAAGAATTAATTTTAACTGGTAATAATCATATAAATTCATTAGAATTTTTAACACGTTATCCATTAAAAAAATTACGTTTAATTAAATTAAATCAATTTAATTTAACAAATATAAATTTAGAAAAATTTTTTCATAATATGACAAATCTTGAAATAATTTCATTAAATTCATGTCAATTAAAACATATACCAAATATAAATCATATAAAACAATTAAATTTAGAAAATAATTTTTTAACACAAACAATATTTTTATCAACAACATATTATTATCTTAATCTTGCTAATAATTATATAACATCAATTATATTACAAAATAATAAAAATTTAATTTCATTAAATATATCAAAAAATAATTTAAATGAATTTTATTCATTAACAATATCAAATAAAAATTTAACAATATTAGATTTAAGTTATAATTATTTAACATATATTGATTGGACAATATTAAATGATAATTTAATTTATCTTAATCTTAGTTCAAATCTTTTTACAAATATTATAATTAATTCATTTCCAAAATCTTTATTATCACTTGATTTAAGTTTAAATCAATTAAAAACTATTGAAAAAAATTCTTTTTTTCAACAATTAATTTATTTTAATTTAAATTTAAATCCATTTGATTGTAATTGTCATTTAAAATGGTTAAAAAATTTAATGAAAAAATTTAATACAACAACATGGTTATGTTCATTATCAGATTTTAAATGTCAAAATAATTTTATGCCACAAATTATTTTTTTTAATATAAGTTTTATAAAAGTTTTTAATAATTATGCTCTTTTTATACAATGGTCAATTATTGATAATTATCATACAATTAATTATTTACAAATAACTATTGATAAACCTTATCGAATATCACAAAAATTTTATTTAAATAAAACACGTGCATTTATTTCAAATAATATACAATTTAATCAATATTATCATATATGTTTATTAATAATACATAAATATGCACATGATAAATATTGTCAAGATATATTTGCACAAAATCCAATTATAAATAATCAAATAAAATTCCAAGATAATGATTTTATTTTTAATGATAATAATAATAATAATAATAATAATATTGATATTAATATTGATACAAAAACAAATGATTTTAATGATAAACATTTATATTTATTATTAATTGGTTCATGTATCGGTGCTTTATTAACATTTATATTACTTATAACATGTTGTTATTTATGTTATCAAATATATCAATATAAAAATATTAATCAACAACCAATTTATGAAAAATGTTCACAAAATATTCATTATCCAATTTATCATACACATCCAACATGTTCACATCATCAAATAATATATAATTCAGAAAATCTATCAAATTCAACAGATAGTACTCATATAGATACATCATCATCAACAACAACAACAAATCATCCTAAACATATTTATCAAACAATTGATAGTCAAGAATATCGTTCATTACAAAGACAACATCAACATTTATTTGAATTATGGAACGAATCTGTTAAACAGAAAAGATAATTCTATCTGTTTGTTTTGTTTTTTTTAATCTTTTTTTTCTTCTTGTTTTGTATTTTTTATTCTATATATATATATATATACACCCGGATGAATAGATTATGAATGTTTTTTTTTTTTTTTTGTAAATATTCGATCAGACAAAATTGATACATCATCGTAAATTTCTTATCACAACATATAGAATTGAATTCTCGGTAAATGCCTATTATTATTTGATATTAAAATTAATCTAATAAAAACAAAACAATTTATAAAATACATTAAATGATTCAGTGAATAGCATCTGTTTCCTACACAAATTATTTCGAAGAATGATTATCAGTTCTAAACAAATACCTCAGAACTTTGGTATTTATAATTGAACTTTAAGCCAAATGCACTTTTTAGTATTAACTATATTTATCTCACAAAAATTATCTATGTGAAAGTGTATCACAAAAGACAGCGTTTATTTTTTTTATACAGCATTGGAATTTTTTTTTCAGCTAATTTGTTTTATATAGCGTTATTTCAGCTGCGAATAAGAAGACAAATCAATTTTCTCAAAATATAGTTTATTGTTTGATCAAAAGAATACATAATCGATAGGATTTTTCGAGCGTTGTCTAACAGGAAATTATATTTTAGAAACAAAATATTTCTTTGCACAAAAATAGTATTTTATGAAAAATTGTATTGCAAGTAGATGTCATTTACTAAAATACATCACGCACTTTATAAACTCATGATTTGTTCCATCCTTTTCAATTAAAGCTAATAAGATTTTGTAGAAAATTAAATTCTATATTTTGTAGCAGGAAATTTGTTCTAGTATATTATTTTTTCGTTCGAATATTTACAAAAAGAAAAGGATGTTACTGGCATTTGTTACACTTGGCATGCTTATCATTTTGTTGTCATTTAATTTTTCTGAGCAAAAATAACAAGAAGATCTCTTGAGTATTCCAACGAGAAAAAACAAATTATAATAACTATCCGAATACTTAAAATAGAAGTATTATTATTTTGTCTATTTGACGTCATCAATTGATTCTTTCAATGAGAGAAAATAAATTGTTGTTGTTGTTGTTATTATCGGCAAGATTTCAATTCATTAAGTTGCTTAGACGGATACAATATGATTATAAGGCTTGTCTATTGATCGAACATGTCTCAATGGTTTAAGACAACATACAATTGATTACGTATTTTTTTTAGATGCAACTAATGTATTGAGAAGAAGAAGAATTAATAAACTTGATAGACAGCTGTCAAATTTTGAATAAATATTAAAATCAAAATCATCATCGAACAAAAAAAAAGAATTATGTAATTGAAACAATTATTGAATATTAAAAGAATAAGCAAGTTCTGTTAATAGACTTGTATATTCATAGACAGATACTTAAATAAGCTGAACTCAAAAGAAATATTTTGATAAGTATTTAAATATTCTATTGAATTATATTGCAATGAAAACAATTAGTTTTTCTTCTACGATCAAAATCAAACAAGTAAAAACTATCAATTTTTTTAAAAATTTTCATTGGTATTTATTAAGTTTTTCTATTACGATGATGACTAAATTAGATAACATCATTCATCTTCAAGATTTCTATGGATGATTCACAAAGACAAAATAATATCTTGAAGAAGTAATTAATTATGTACTTAGTTCATTTATTGAATTTTTGATTTATTTACTCTGAAAAAAAAATAATATGTAGAAATGAAAATTATTTTTCAATGTTTCCTCATATTGAAATTTGATCTTAAATAAATCATAACACATATGGTGTTTTTGTACTTAAGATTTTGACTACCTGGAAAGAAAAAAAAAGAATTAATAAATTCAACTCAATATTCTGTTACTCAAAAAAATGTATTCCAGTGTTCATAAAAAGATTATTCTTTTCTACTTGAAAAATATAACAAAAATCATTGTATTGATCGATGTTTTAAATACATATCTGTCTTCTCTAGACTTATGACTAGAGTACATTTAACATTAGGTGAAAAAGTCGAAGATGTACTGTTACATGCACTTCAAACTATTGACTATCGTCCGATGTCACCACGGTAAACATAAACTTTCCTGAACTCAAATATTGGTTTTCCAAAAAATCATTGATCTTTTTTTTTGATAAACAAATGAAATCAGCATCACAAAACTTCATTGATTAGTGTATAGTTTATTGGTTTTTAACAAAATTTTAGGGTAATGCGGAAGTCCTCTTCAAGGTTTTTTTTTAATCAAAAACTTTTCTCCAGACTTTTTCTATCACATATTCATTCTGAGTTGTAGGAACTAATATTTGTTAGGAAAAAGAATTGAGATTTTGAAACAGGACGAAAATTGATATATACATGCTCTATAGAAATTGTTCACTGAGTAAAAAAAATACAATGTCCCAAATCGTTGAAATTCCCATATCAGAATGTATTGTAAACTATGAATTTCTTATTTTTAACAAATATTTTAGTATTTAAATCAACATTTAATCCAGATTTTCTCTTCCGGAGAGATAATTGAAGACTTCAGGAAAGCGAATATTTATTTTTAGGAGCACAAACACATCATACTTGGTACGATAATTACAAATTTGCAGATGATCGATCCAATCTTTGTAGGGGCACTACTGATCTCGACCTTCGCATTGAATGAAGCGCTAATTTAAATAAATAGTACAAAAGTAAATCATAGACAAGATATTGCGAAATGTCTTTAAAGCTGTTCATTATCATTTTCTTCATCAGTTGTTTTAGCTTTACTTTAGTGTAGACACATCATGTGATTTAATCAGTGTAGTATTCACAACAATCAGTAATTGCTTATGGGCGAGAGTGTACTTGAATGGTAACTATCTATCAAATTTATCTTTTCTCGCTCACACTTTGGCCAAGGATAGTTATAGTTACATTTCCTTGGATGTCTGTGCATTACATTTGATGAATAGTAAATGAATAATTTTATCTACATTCAGACATATTCGTCGATTGATATTATATTTCTAATACTAATACATATATTAGAAAATAGATAATTATCTAATAAATGTCTACATCAATACTTTTTTTTCTCTATTGATAGTATAGAAAAGTCATACGCTTCTTTGACAAAACAATAACTTTATATTTCAATTATGTAATGGGAAGAATAAGAGTTTACAGGGCAATTCGATAGAAGACAAACGGAATCCAAGATACGAAAAAAAAATTTTCTCCCATAAGACTAGAGCTCATCAGATCCAAAAATTTCAGATCCAGAACATCCCGACGGGCTGTATACAGGACTCTGCTTATGACCTTCACATACTCTTTCGGGAAGGTCTACGAAAAGTCAAGTTTTATGATTTTCTTTCTGTAGCTTATCTACTTCATATATATGAGGTTGTCCAGTCTAGCCGGATGTACCATTGATATTTTTTCTATTGTAAGGATAAAACATACTATTGTTCGGATCATATGAGAGAGAGAGAGTCATAGATAACCCTAGATTGGCCCGAATAATACCATGTTTTATTCTAATAATAGTAGAGAAACGCTACCAGCAGATCTATGAGCTCGTAACTTTTCTCTACTATTGTAAGGATAAAACATGGTATTATTCGGGCCAATCTAGGGTTATCCATGACTTTCTCTTATATGATCCGAACAATAGTATGTTTTATCCTTACAATAGAAAAAATATCAATGGGACATCCGGCCAGACTGGGCAACGCCATATATATAGTTTTTTTTGTATCCGAATCACATGTATATATACGTAAGATTATCTATTGATCCTTCTTGAAATCTTTTTTTATTCAAATCTAGTTGAGAATTGTTTATTATCATATTTAAGATATCAAGATTTTTCTTTTTTTTTTTTTGTTCTACATACAATGTTGAATTCAAAATAGATAATATATTAAATCATAGATATCATAAAACATGATCGCTTATTTTTTCTTTATTCCTAACTCTACGAAAATTGTAAATTTATACAGAAATAATATTTGTTTGTTTATATTTAGATTAAAAATTATTTTTTCTTTTTATTATGAAATTATGTGTTTGTTTTTGTTTTTTTTGAATTCTTTAAAATAATTATTTTTCTTTTGAATTATTGAAGTTGACCAGTAGCAGCAATCTTAATTTCACGTAATATTTCACCAGTCTCTGATCCACACAGATCAAGATCTTTAAGTAAATGAAAGCCTTGTATAACTTGTCCAAATACTACATGTTTATTATCTAAATGTGGACATGGTGCAAATGTAACAAAAAATTGACTTCCATTTGTATTTGGTCCACTATTTGCCATTGATAAAAGACCAGCACGATCATGTTGATATGGAAAACCTTCATCATCAAATTTTTCTCCATATATTGAATAACCACCTGTACCATTAGATTTTTCAAAATCACCAGCTTGAGCCATAAAACCTGGAATAATTCGATGAAAATATGATAAACGATAACCAAAACCATGTTCATTTAATGTCAATGAAAGAAAATTTTGAGCTGTACGTGGTAATACATGACGAAAGAGTTCCATAACAAGACGACCACGTAGTTCATTATCAATTTCAATATCAAAATAGACAAGTGGATTTGATGGAAATTTCATTGGTACTTGTGGACCAACAGCACCTCTATTAATCAAAAAGAAAATTTTAACATTTAGTTTATGTAATCATTTTTCTACTTACGTTTTTTTCAGAATAGCTGGTCCAACGACTTGTTTTTGTTGATTTCCACTAGGCATTAGAACAGAAGGTGTTTGATGATCATTAAAATCGATTATTCCTCTGTGTCTATAAAAATATGACGATTGTAATGAAAATTAAGATTAAAAAAAAATTTATATATGTATATATATATCATACGATTCATCATTTGCTCCTTCATTATCACTATTTTTATTGTTGTCGCCCATAGGATGTTTTGATGATCTTTTTTTATTTTTTTTCTTATGTTTTTTTTCTTCACTTTGATCTCCTGTCAAATCTGAACTCGGATTAAGTACTGTTGCTTGTTGATCATTCGCTACTTCAACTACAAAATAAAATTATATTATCAATTAAACATCTAAAACAAGGATTATATGTTGTTTATATGTACCACCCATATAAGGTTGTTGATTGAGTCCTACAGGAGCAGAATTTGGTGGTCCACCTAAATTTTGATAAACATAAGTTGGTTGACCATTCGTTGGTATAGCAATATAATCCGTTATTGGACGAAGAAATTTTTTATAATAATCATCAATCATTGAATTATTATATTGACGTACCAAAGTAGATCCACGATCATATGAAATATCAGTATCTGTATCATTGAGTGATGGTGGAACATAACTACCGATATCAACTGGTATTTGTTGTTGTTGAGAAAATTGAAATGATTCGTACTCAATAGTTTTTGTTTGTTGTTGTTGTTGTTGTTGTTGTTGAGTTGGAGCACTAGTTAATGAAAGACCGGATAAATTTTGTGATAATAAATTTTCATTGAATTTTGGTGGGCGATTATAAACAGGATTTGAGAACATGGTTGACCGTTGAGAAATATGTTCTATGAATAAATAATTTTGTTCTCTGTTCTTTCTTATTAAACGATATTGAACGAATATGAGCAATGAATATTTGTTCAAAATGAATGAATAAATGATAAGGTTGAATGAGCAGATGAATATTAAAGATTGCTTGTACTCGTATTCATTAAAAAGAAAAAAAACCGAAAAATTACTAACATCGATCGACTGTCATTTCGCATGAGTTATTAACATCGATCACCTTTTTGTATAGAGATAAGAGAGGAAAAAAAAATTTATGCAATGCCTTGTCATTCAAATGACCATTCAAGTGCATTGTATATGAATAGAAAAAAAAAGCAATATTCCTTCGCGCTTTTCAAATAAATATGTAGATGACCTTCACGGTTGAGCTCAATGTTAATGACAACTTGTAAAGGTTAAAATATGTACATCTGTTCTTGTCAAATGATAACTATAATTGATAATCATAACAAATTTTATGAAAATTTCTTCTATTGAAAAATAATTTTCATTTATAATAGTTTATATGTAAAAAATTAAATTGAAAATAAATACGTATATTTGAATATGATTTAATTTGTTTATTTTTAAAACAAGCAAAAAAA
Source organism: Rotaria sordida (assembly GCA_905250125.1). NCBI lineage: Eukaryota > Metazoa > Rotifera > Eurotatoria > Philodinida > Philodinidae > Rotaria > Rotaria sordida. The sequence goes on along the minus strand of CAJNOL010001613.1, from coordinate 14,181 downwards.
AAATGAAAGTAGACATACAAAACAAAATGTTTAACAACATTCGGAGTAAAATATTCGATGTATTATAAGATATGAATAATAATAATAATAATAATAATAATAATAATAATAATAATAATAATAGGAAAAAAAACAAAAGAGCGACAACAATACACAACAAAAACATGCAATATGAACAATTTAAACATATTTTTTTTTGTTAATATAATGTACAATTTCCTGGCTCGATTAAGGTTTAATAACTAAGAAATATAATTTATGAAGGTCGTTGTGATGAGCATTGAATTTCGCCTGTATTTTTTTTTAATGATCACACACTGTCTAACACGTCTTCTCTTTATACAACTATCTCCTAATTTGGAGTTTGTTGCTGCTCACACCTCGCCACCATTTTATATCTTCTTTTTCATATAAGAAAATTGTTATGTTAAATTTATATATAGAGAGAGACGAACACTGTTCGTTTTACTGTTACAAATTTTGCCCTAATCTTTCATATTTGTCTTTTATTAACTTTTTGCATTTAACATTTTCATACGTAATTTTAATGGCATCATATCACCTCGAGATTCATGTTGTTGTTGTTGTTGTTGTTGTTGTGAATGAGTAATATTTGTATTACAATTTGTTGATTGTTGTTGTTGCGTTTGTGGCATTGAAAAATAATTCATTAATGTTTTCCATTGATCAAATGAATTTTGATGATGATGATGATGAAAATTTTCAGCTTGTATTTGTTGTGAATTATGATTACTATGATAATCAATAGTAGCTTTAGGAAGATTTGGTTTACGTAAAATATCATTAATAACAGATTGAAATGTTATTTGTGGTTCCATACGTGTTGATGGTTTATTTAATGAAAGTAATGTCATTGCAGCTTCATTCCATTTATGTTGTTGTTCATCATCTTGTTGTGTTTGATTATAATTTCTTTTTAATGTTGATATTATTGGTTTTGTTTCAATTGGTGATGCTATTGTTAATAAACGTGATGATGATGATGTTAAAATTTCTTGTTGTTGTTTTGTTTTAAGCATTTGATTAGCAAGAATTTGTAATAATGATTCATTTGGTGGTGATGGTGATGGTGTTAATGGTGATGGACTTTTACTTGGTATTGTTGTTAATAAATTACCTGTTTTAATTTCTGTACGACTTAAATCAATTGCACTATCATTTGTATTACCAAGTAATTGATTATAAAGTATTGGATGTTGAATACATGTATTTGATTCATCATCTTCATGTGTTTCAGATGATGATGATGTATCTTTTGGTATTGTTGTTAATTGTAATGAATGTTCATCATCATCATCATCATCATCATCATCATTATGTTCAGCAAGTATTGTTGATGCTGATGTAGCTGGTTTAAGACATATATGACCAAGACGTTGTTCTTCTTCAAATAAATTTTCCATTTCAATTTCTTTCATATTTAAACGTGAAAGCATAAGATTAAGTTTAGCTTTTAATGTTTCATTTTCATTTGTTAATTCAACAACTTTAGTTTCTAAAAATAAAATAAAATAAAATAAAAAAACATAGAAGAATAATAAATTTAAAATATTCTTACCAAGTACAATATCATTTAAACGTCGTTTTTCTCTTGAACGTTTTGCAGCTAAATTATTTTTTCGTCGTCTTTCCCAATAATGATCATCTTTCATATCATTTGGTATAAAATCACGACGTTTTCGTGCTGGTATAACATTTTTACGTGTTAATAATTGTGTTAAAAATTCTTTATCAACACATTGTGGTCCAGCTGTTGTTACAACTTTAACAATATCACGATCATTTGTTGAATTTAAACATGAAGAATCTGTTGCAGATATTAATGGTACTTGAGTTGGAGGTTCATTTGGTAATGGCATTGATTTTCTTGATAGACAGAAAAAAAAACAAAAAACAAAATAAAGCAATGAACTATAAATTCAATAGTGAATAACATACTTGATACGTTTAATTTTAGAATCAGAAGGAGATGATAATGATGATGATGATGATGATATTTGTTGTTGTGTAAGAGCATAGAGCATACTAAGTTGAGATTGTAAATTATTAGTAAATAAATGAGAAGATTCTATGAATGGAGTTGTTGATGAACGAAGAAAATCATTCGATTGCATTTTCTATTATGATTATAGAATATATGATTTTAATTATTTTTTAGAATGTTCAAAGAAAAAAATAGATACGAACTTGAATGCTAGTTGTCATTGAATTTTTGTCGAATAATAATAATAATAATAATAGATGTCTACTCACGTTGAACTCAAACACGAAACTGACCTTTCTCTTTCTTTAAATAGATTTTCTCTCTTTTTTTTCTTCTCTTGTTGCCCTAATTCATTCACTGTCTTTTGTAGTTTTTTAGGTCAATGTACATGTCTGCGGTCAATAGCAGTGAGTTAGGTCAATTTGACCTGTTTCTTCTTGACCGTTACATGTACTTATTCTCGTTTCTTATGAACATCTGCATACACAATACTTTCATCGAACATTTGACCTTATGTATATATATACAATTGTTCTCTTTCTCCTTACTTTACGTGTTCATGATCAAATCAAAGTAAAGAACGAGAGAAAGAGGAATTATCGAATGGATGACCGACAACATGAGTTGATGGTCATCTTTTCTTCAATAGAAGAGAAAGAAATAAGGTCAATTTAACTTTTCTATTCAATTTTTTTTTCATGAGAAAATAAAAGGTTATGGGGCATTTCTTTCTCGGTTATGACCGATATTATTATTTGTTCGGATGTAGTATACATTGTCTATATCTACATAAGGAGGTCGAGTTGACCGGCATAATTCTTTTCTCATTATAATGTATGTATGTGTCGGTCACACAATACTTATCCCTTATGTACATACAATTTATTCGTTCACTTGACTGATGATAATACTTGTCTAGATACTTTATCCTTCTTCTAGTTATATATATATATATATGATGAATGAGAACGTGGTTAATTATTTAGTAGTCTTAACACTATATTTGATTTAATTGCAAAAATAATATTATGACAATAATAAACGCGATTATCAAAGATTAATATGTGCATTACAATATACGTATATCTTTTTTTTTTGTTGTCGTTTATCACGAGGCTAAAAACATAATTATGTATAAATACATGCATTTGTTGTTGTATATACCATTGATGGTAGGCTTTTTTTCTGTATATACAACAGACGACAACCTCTACGAGGAACCTTGAGATGATAATGGAATGATAGAAAAGAACAAAAAAAAATACAGAGTCAAAGAGTAAGCTTGCAATATGAATATATAAATAATACGAAACAGAAAAACGAGAGAATGACGCAAAATAACGATAACATTGTAAAGCAAGAAAATCAAATGTCTATTGATGATACAACTGATGGAGATTCACTTTTATTACTTCTTCGAGATGCTATTGTACAACATTCACCAGTTAAAGATATTAAACTCATTCTTAGGTATTTTGTTTTTCTTTGATCTAAAAATATATTCTATCCTTGTTTTTCAGTTGTAAACAAGTAAATATTAATGGAACTGTTCGTCGTGGTCTTAGACCATTACATTATGCTGTTTTTGAGAATGATTTTGAATGTGTTCGTCTTTTTATTGAAGAATATGATGCAGATGTAAATGTTTTAGATGAAGCCGGTTATTCACCTTTACATTTAGCTGCAAAATATGGTTTTATTGATATTATACATATTTTAATTGATCATGGTTCTCTGATTAATTTTCATATAGCAGCAAATGATTCTCAAACACGTTCAATAATAGCTCCTTATTATGATATTATGACAGAACCATTAAGTCTTTGTTTAGAAAATAATCATATTGAATGTGCACGTTTATTACTTTGTTCTGGTGCTAATGTTAATCAACAATATTTTCTTGGTTATGAAATAAATTTATTACCATATGAAAATCTTCCTTCATTAGAATTAATTCTTAAACATGGTGCTAATCCAAATGCACTTTCACGTAGTGGTATAACACCATTAATAAAAGCATGTCGAGAAGGAAATGTTGGTGCTGTTATATTATTATGTCGTTATGGTGCTAATGTTAATTATGTAACAAGAAAATTTCGACAACGAAATGCACTTATTATAGCTATTGAAACAAAACGTTGTGATATTATTGAACAATTATTAATTTATGGAGGTTTTGTTAATAAACATCCTGATTTATCTAATTCACCATTGGAATTAGCTATTCGAAAAGATCATATTGAGACAGTAAAATTATTAATTGGTATGTAGATTTAATATAAACATATAACATATATATATATATATATATGTCGAATGAATTAATTTTAGCTTTTGGTTCGCATACAAATGAAGAAACAAATGAAGATGTTGAATGTATAACACCATTAATTCTTGCTTGTCAATTATCAAATTTAAAAAATCAATATTTAATTATAAAATGTCTTCTAGAAAATGATGCTGATCCTAATCAATCAGTTTCATATAATCCACATCATCATCGTCAGCATGTTCCATATCGAACACCATTAGTTGCTTATATTAAACATGCTCGTGATCGACGTTTAGATATGCGTATTATTCGTTTATTAATTGGTTATGGAGCTCGAATTTCATTTTCAAGAGGACGAGGTTTAATTATTTTATTATAATTATTTAAAAAATAATTTCTTTATTTTAGATAGTGTCCTAAGATTTTTACGTCGTTTTCAATCAAATTTACATTTAATTGAATTACTTTGTGATGCAGCTTATTTATTTCATCCAAGTTATATTGTTGAATGTACAGAACTTGATGAAAAAACAAAAATGACAATATATCAACGAGCAATAACACCATGTACATTAAAAAATGTTTTACGTAAACAAATTCGAACGTATTTATTTGATTTATCACCGAAAATACGTATTGATCGAGTTATAAAAAAATTAGATATACCTAATTTTCTTCAACAATACCTACTCTTCAATGATATTTAATGAACTAATTAGGTTTTCTTTTTCTTTTTTTGTAATTATATATATGTATTAAGAATAAGTAATAAAATAACCGGTGCTTATTACTTGACAATATTTAGATGCAAAATGAATAATGTTTTATTTGAGATTAAATCATAGATTTTGGTTTTCCTAGTGAATGTACTGATTTCATGGGACGCGTACAATCAGCAGGGTACTCTATCATCAGTATATCATAGGATCTTGATTGAATACAATGCTGAGAATTATTTCAGTACATGGATATCTGCTCAGTTTTTATCGTATTGTATAAAAAATTTTTCAATAAGTTAGTAGATTGAATATTTGAACGCATTTTGTAGTCAAACTGATAAAATCTCTGTGACATACGGATGTAGTAGGGTATACTGAGCTTCATATATTCACTAGGATTTTCTTACTGTTAACGAGATATGAGTAACAATTCTAGATCCTTTTTTTTATATATCTTTATTATGATGAAGAAAAATGGATAAAACTTTTTATTAGCGAAAGTTATTGTTATTATAGAAATGAGAGCATAATTCAATATAGTAACAAAATATTATTGTAATGTTTTATTAATCTTATTAAAATATTTATCGCATGACAAGGAACTTTGTTCAAATCGTTTTATAAAATTAAGAATTCGTTGATTTCGAAAAATATTTTTTTTTTTATTTCGTGGAGGTTTGTTCATATTGGTTCATCATATCGATGTTTAAACCCATCATTTTGAATGCATCAATCACTACATATAAGTTTAAAATGAAGGTTGCAATATTTTCATTAAGTTAGTGGTGCCAACCGCCTGATCTTCGGATGTGTGTGTAGATGTAGGAGTAGAAAAGTCCAATACCTACACCCACATCTGCTAATCGAAAGCATTTTTCTGGCTTTTCAACTGATGACAACGTTCGTTGTATAAATGTTAGATAGTATCATTAGTATTTAGTTTATTTCTTTCTCTGTAAAGCAAGATTTTTTCAGTCAAATTCTGAAATTATTCAGAAAAAAAGATACGTCGATGACGCAGAAAAATACCAATGCAAGGTTATGAATACTAGATCTTTATTGATTTTTAGGCCTGTGATTGTACATAATTAACTTTCTTCTGACAGGAATGTTCTTTATCAAATAAATTTCTCATCAATCATTGGAGAAAATATGTACAGGAGTACGTTTTTTTTTTTGCAGACACACTTTAACCTTAACTTTCAAGTACTATGATGTATCATCCGATAGAAAAAAGACTCAATGTATACAAGTGCTTTTTTTAGAAATAATTTTTGACACATAATGAAAGGATAAGCAAATAAATTATCATATGTATTGCATTATATAATCACGCACAATTTACCACTTGTTCTACGCAATCTGTTCTCATTGTACTAATTTTTTCTATTTTGGGAAATTTGTATACATGTGCCTTATGTCTTCATTGATTCATACTGAAATTGACTCTACTTCGACTACTCTAGTCGTGAATCTAAATATTGAGAATCCTGTAAAGGTTCTAACGACAATAAAAAACCTATTAATAGTTCTATCTTGTAGGGCAAAATGATTGCAACATCGGATATTTTGCAAATATCTGACAAAAGACAAAAATGTAAGCCTTCAATTTTTTTTTCTAAAAGATGCACCGTCGAATTTTCTGTAAAAATTATATCGTAAGATTCTTTTGACTTGTTCTTATGATTTCTTTTTAGAAATTTTCTACAATAGTTAATGTAAAAGATTCTCTCGACTCTGGATAATGGATTTAGAGAGAATTTAAATGAAAGATGTTCTAATTTCTTACTCTATCAATGATGTAGATGCTCCAGAAAAACTAAGTTTATGATCTAAATCAAGTTCATTGTACAAAAACTTATTGTTCAATAGTGTAATACGGGCAATGTAATCTTCTTGATGTTTGTAAATCGTCAGCAAGAATTAAAACTATACTAAATATGATTGTTGTTTAGATACAGAAAAGAAATGAATTTCAATAAGTAAGCAATTAGAGCATCTTCTACAACTTTCATTGTCAGTTCAAAAAAAAAAATTCAAATTTCTATGATTTGTCTGTGCAGAAATATATGCAAAATATAACATTTTTTTAAAAATTTACAATATAATGAGACATACCAACATTTCATACATCATTCATTTTAGTCTTCTAAAAATCCATGAGAATAAGTCAGAACAATCTTGTACAAGTCTGT
>CAJNOL010001612.1:45618-59007 GCA_905250125.1 Rotaria sordida | reverse complement strand
AGTTTCCGATGGCTTTACTTTTATTGTAGACATAGAACAAAATCCCTCCTTAATTTTTCTTTCATTTGTTTTATTATTAATATCTAGTCAACGACTGGTACAAGTGATCCGAAAAAAAAACCAGATATATTCACGTGCATTACGTAATTATCATAAGAGTAAATTAAAAAGAAATGATGCTTTTGATTTATCGAATAATTAATGAAAAGGAAATAAGTTGTTAAATAATTAAATTGATATAATTAGTTGATTATTCGAAATAATAATCTTAATTAGGTTAAATAAACAACGTGAATCTTCATTAGACATCTTTATATAAAAAAAAACAACACAATGAAATCCAATCTAACCTTAAATCGGAATATTTCTCTGATTAATTTTTTATTAAAAAATAATTTTTAAATAGAGATTATCAATAATTAATCGATCTAAATCTGTTGCTTCAGTTAGTTAAACAATTTCGATAGATTAAAAACTGAATTAATGTGGGGATTTTTTTTCTGTTCAACTAGTTTTTCTTCTTAATAAATTTTGTAAATAGTTGTGAATTGTTCAATAAATTGTATTTAAATTCAAGAATCAATTTATGATTTTAAACCAATTTAAAAGAGAAAATAGACAAATCGAGTAAAATAAAAAATGCGAAGAATACAATGTTAAAATAAATAAAAAAGAAAATTTTTATCGAATCTTTCTAAAAAATAAAATAAAATAAAATGAATAGTCTTTTATCATAAACTTGGAAATAATACTGAGAATAGAATTTAAATCATATATTGATCAATATAACCAAATGATAAATGTTTGGAACATCGGGTATCGTAAAAAAAACTGAAAACAATGAAATATTGTTTCTATTAAAATGATTAATTAATATTTATTTGAAATTTCTTCTCAATTATCTTCAAGTTAAATAATGATCTGAGTATTAACATAAATAGTGACAAAAATGTTGATACCTATTGAAAATATTGAATCAGAAATATTATTGTTAAAAGTTCGATTTCAATAATCGAAAAATAAGATTTTCTATAGAAAACTAATGAAAATCGTTCTAATTTGGAAAAATCACCTTCTCACAACTTTTTGTCTTTCCACAATCATTTTTTATTTAAGAAAAAAATCAGTTGTTCTCAAATGATAATTACAGAATAGTTCAATGTATTATTAAAATACAAACAAAAAGCACACAAGTTAAATTGTAGATTTGAATATATTATGTCAAATTTGTGAAATATTTTCATAGTAAAAAAAATTCTAATCAGATCTACAATTTTTGTCCGCAGAATAAATTTTTTCTTTTTTTCTCTGGTTGAAAAAAACGTTAATAGTAATTTTGTTTCTTTAATAATGTCGATAAAAGAATTTAAGTTTTATTAAAAAAGAAAAGTTAATTGATTGTTGTATCGGTTGATGATAATAAAATATAGCTAAAGGGCATTTCATTAGGTTAATGGTTGATCGATAAAACTGAAGAGAAACCTTTTTATTTTTCTCTCACTCAGCATGAACAACATCAATGAAAAAAAAAAAGAATCGCAGATGGTAATCACAACAGGAATCTCTTTTCTTTATGGTATATATATAATAATGATAAAAAAAAGAATTCTTTTTATAAAAAGTATGTTTAGAGATAAAAGCAAATTGATTTAATATTGATTCGATGGGTTATGATCGTCAAAGATCTCCGTTTGGAACACGACTTGTATTAACATGTTATTGTTTATTTCTATTAGTAAATGTCTTACTTCATTCAAATCATTCATATAGAATAAAAAAAGATTTATTCAATTCAAAATATCAATTTGAAATAATATTATTAGCTTTTATAAGTTTAGTTATTTTTTCAATAAGTTTTTATGGATTATGGTTTGCAAAAATCTTTATTCTTTGTTTTGTTGCTCTTTTTTTTTTTATATTATTATTATCATCATTGATAACACTTATATTACTAATAATTAATATTGAAATAATTAATTCAAATAAATATTTATCATTAAAAACATCTTTTTATATTATTCATAATTATATATGGTTAACAAAATCATCAACACATTTATTATCTATAATTAATATAATAATAAGTTGTTTATTAAATATATTTGCATTATTCTTGATATGTCATTTATGTTCATCTATTGAATATCATCATCAATATTGGCCTTATAGAAAAACAACATCAACAACAACACAAACAATTATTTAACTAAATAATTAATTCAACATCGAGAATATTTCAATTGAATTTATCAATCAACAGTGTTCATTTTAAATTACAATTATATTTACTATTTATTATTTTAAGAATTATATCATTCGTTGTTTTTTTCTTGTCAATTCTATAATTATATTAAAATAAATAAATCTTGATATTTATCATATTGTAATCGAAGGATCACTTTCATCTTTAATATAAGAAAAACATTGCTAAGATTTCAACTTTTTTATAATTAAAAGTTGATTTTATGCTTAAACTAATCAATGTATCTCAAAGCAACAATCAAAAATACAGAAAAAGGAGTATATTTCATCATAAAATATTTCCCACTAAAATCAAATACGTAGTTTCTCCTCACTTTTGTATTCTTAACGTTTGACTCGTTATTTGCTGACAGGTAAAAAAAAACACATCATCGAAAGTAGTTTATAATGAATGAGACTCTTTTATGTGTTTTTTTCCCCCTTTCTAATCATGAATATAATGTTGATTTCTCATATATATCAATGCTTCTTTTTTTATTTTATATTGTCAAAAAGAGACACAAACCATAATAAAAGAAAAACTGACGAATGGAGAAAGTGCCTTCTTATCTCGATTATTGATTTTCGGCCCGCTATATGTGAATTCCTCATAAAACTTTTCATAAAAGTTGAATAAATAAAAGGAAATTTACGATATTATTTTTTTCCATAGACAAACTGCAATTGTTAAGAGTTTTCTAGAGATCAAGAGCCAATACGAAGCCTGCTGGACGCATATAAATATTTTTTGAGTATACTCGAACATGAAATAGTCAGATATTGTTTTATTTAAATGAGAAATAGTTATTTATCACTTGAGATAAGAATAAGCCATTTTTTAATTGTACCTTTCTTTTATTTTGCATTTTATCTATTTATTATTTTACACCAATATGAAGTATGTTGTTATAATCAACCAATGGCTAACAATTAGGAAGAATACGGAAGAATATTCCAATCTTTCAACTACCTTGCAATATGTTATGCTGTCTAGCGGCAGATTCAATATCTGAATATCTTCCCTGTAGTTAATACTAACTGTCTCTCTGAATAGAAGGTCAGTCTGATGCATAGTTTTTCTGGTCAATAGCTGAAGCTGCTCATATGTACTAATTAAGGACAATAGTAGGTGAATGTCAAAAGGTAGTCAGCATGCTATCGGACGATCCATTCGAGATAAATAGCTGTTACTGACTTGTTCAGGATCATCTCATAGCTAATAGTACTCACCTTTGAACATAATATCTTGTTGATATGTGTGTAACAACACAGGCACTTGGCCATGGTAGCCCTAATAGTTAATAGCAAATGGCTTGACATAGTTGTTTTTATTCAGTTGTTATCAAAATTGGCTGAAGAATATAACCGTAGGGTAGTTGACAAGTTTCGATTATATTTCTTGAAAATCTTTCAAAATTAAAACATTTTTTTTAGTGAATATTTAACGAAGAAACCTTAGACGATATAGATCTATGAAAATCTCAAAAAAATGTTTTTTTTTCACGAGTGTAAACTTTTTGAAATAAGAAAGAAAGATTCGAAGATAATTTATCGGTTGATCTTAATAGAAATGCTTTTTTTTCCATGTTTCAAAAAAATGAAACGAAGCAAATTTTAATTCACATAAAAACTATATTTACTAATACAAAATGATAATCTTTGTTCATTCATTATTCTCGTATGTCAAATAATGGAGAATCAGTTTTTTTTTGAAAGAATAATTAAAATATTCTTCATCAAATCAATCTTATCTTTCATTTTTAGAATATCAAAGAAAAAAAGCCATTTTTATTAAATAAACTTCTATATAGAGTATTGCACGGGCACCACTTTTCATATACCCGTACCCAAATCTCTGCTACTTGTATCCGATAATTTTGTACTCATCAGCAAGTACGGGTACTGATAGCCAATCCGTGAATTCCATTACTCTAACACATACATTGATGATAGTTTAACAAAACCACCAATAAACAATGTCATCGATTATGTCGCTATTAAAGGCTACTATTAAAAAGACATATTTGGAAATTTTTATAAATTGTACTGTTAAAAATGAAGTTTATATCTCTATAATCAACCCTAGTGAAACATCTTGTAAACAAGATGTTGATCAAGATATAAGGTACAGAAATGTTAACAGATCTTGAAAAAATAGGTCCAAGATAATATGATTATCTTGTACCAAGATCTTGAATTAGATCTTTGGTACAGATTTGCAAGATCTTATTTTTTATGATCTTTTCCACTGATCTATTCCTGGATACTAATAATCAAGATTTTCAAGATTTTTAGCCAATGTCTTATTGTCTAGTATTTATTAATAAAAAAAAGTTGATCTGACATGAAATAAAAAATACATAATCCTCTGTTCTGTATTACAATAACAATTTCAGTTTGTCGTTCATTAAAATTCTTCACGAAAGAATAATCGATTTGGTGATATCCATTGTTTGCCTTGTATTTTATCATCAAATTCAATCATCCATTCATTTTTTAAACCAAATCTGATTAATCTTGCTGGATATAACTACAATACACAAAAGAAATAATAACAAATAAGTGATAAAGTTCAGTTACTAACTTTAGCATCATTCAATAATACCAATACTTTATCGCCAACACGAAATGCTTTTGGATTTTTTGCTGGTGGACGGTTGTTTGAACTAAAATTAAATATGAGAATTTACAGAATATGAGGAAATCTATGTGCATTGATATCTTTGATTGGATACGGGACAGAATTCAGCACACATACCTATTGTTAATAATGGTGCACACTTGTGAAAAAACTGTTTGAAAAATCGAAAAACTGTCGGAATCAAGTTGATGCATGTGTTGTAATTCCAGAAATTCATCTAATTTATAATCTTTAGTCGTACTATGACTTACAGCATATTGTTTGATTTCCGTATTTAAATGAAAATCATCATTTACATCCTTCTTTTGTTGAAGGTATTTTAATAATTTTTCTTCACTAATTTTAAATTCCATCGATATATCATGAAAAATTTTGAACAAAAAAATATATTTATTCGATAATTCGATTATATCATTTTCATACACGATACTTAATATATTTTTTGGTAATGGACGTTTGTTTATTTCTTCATGTAATTTTTTGTGAGCCATGAGAAATAAATCACGAATAAGTATACGTTTTTCAACAATTTTTTCTTTTTCAACTCTTCTCTTTTCACTTATTTCTAATTGATTGAGTTTTGTTTTTAAATCATCAGTTTCATGCTTAATATCCTGTAAATTTTTCCTTAATTCTTCATTTTCTTTTTCAACATTGTTTGTCTTTTTCTAAATTAGATATAAAAAAATCTAGAATAATAAAGTAATTCAAAATTCAATAATTATTACCGAAACATGTTCGAAAATCGTGGACATAATACTAAAATTGGACTCGAGATAATCTACAAGTTCTCCAAATGCCTTTTCAAATTGTTGTATATCAATAACTAATTTCAACCATTTATTTTTCCAATTATTAAGATTGGTTTTTAATTGATTATATAAATCTTGTATTTGATGATCACGTTCATATTGTTCTGATGAACAAAAATCATTTTTTATTGCATCAATTAATTCGTTGAATAATTTTAATGTCATATCACGTTCATCTTGTTGTTGATCAGATCCTTTTATTCGATTTTCGTACAATTTACATAAAGCTTTTTTCACTGATATGCTAATAAAAGCTTCATTTTCAATGCGATCAATCATATGTCGAGTTTGTATTGATGTTAACATATTTATAATGAACCTGTAAATTATGATTACAAAATAAAAATAAAATGTGTTTTTTCTATGCCAATCTTCGTCTCTTACGATGATGAAAAGTAAATAATAACAACCGATCAAAATCGAGCGCTCGAGTACACAACTCTACAAACATATTGCAAGCCAAATTGTACTATCAAACGTATTTCGAATACGATTTATTCACAGTTAACCATCATATTTTTCACATTAATCTCAATCAATCTTAATAAAAGAATTATTTCAGAAGAGGGCACACATGTCCAACATTCACTTTTGATAGAGATAATATTACTCATTCATTCATGTCTCATCATATGCTGATTATTCCTCTTAACTTATTCTTTCATTTTTTTGAACCTGAAAAAACAAACAATCGGAATGCAATGGCTAGTACACTTCGTCTTTGGTTCGTACTTTTAACTCTTACCTTTTATCTATTTACAGGGTGGCCTAAAAGTCGGTTTACCGAAAAAAAATTGAATATTCCCATTACGACTCAGGCAAATGAGCTGATTTTTTTAATCAATGATAGAAGCATGTTCAAAGTTTATATCTATAAAGACATGCCCAGAGAAACTCTTTGTTAAGTATAACTATTGATCTTAACAAAAAAATTTTATTTTGTCACAGATAGAAAAAAAACGATAGGAAAACACAATATGCAAGACGGTGCAAAAGTCACTTTACGGGAAAAAATTGAATACCTCCGTTACAGCTCGAGCAAATGAGCTGATTTTTTTGTCAATGTTAGAGGCATATTTAAGCTTTATATCTATAAAGACATACCTAGAGAGACCCTTTGTTAAGTATATCTTTCTTTTTTCCTATCTGTGACAAAGTAAAATTTTTTATTAAGATCAATAGTTATACTTAACAAAGAGTTTCTCTGAGCATGTCTTTATGGATATAACCTTTGAACATGTTTCTATCATTGATAAAAAAATCAGCTCATTTGTCTGAGCCATAATGGAGGTATTCAATGTTTTTTCGGTAAACCGACTTTTGGACCAGCCCGTAGAATGTATCCTTAAAGCACCATTTCATTATGCTAAAACAGCTATTCTTTTTATTGAATTTTCTGAAAATTCAACTTATTTAGCAACAGCAGTAAGCATTAATTATTTTATACGATTATTTGTCAAATATAGACAAATGCTCAGTACAATAAACAATAGAAATTTCCTTTTTAAATATTCTCAGTTCGTTGAAAACTACTGGTTATACGTAGAAGATCACATTTTTCTACGAGGATATCATCAGAATTTCAATTAGAGTAAATTGTAGATTTTATATCAGATGAAATTTCATCGTAAAAATAGAATTTATCTATGTAAAATAATAAAGTTCTTTTGCTATTGAACTTTGAGAATTCTATCAATCGCACATATGGCAAAATATTCTCTCATAGGAAAGAGATGAAATTAGTTGTCATATAAAATTAATAATCACATTAATCTTATAAAATTCAACAAATTTCTAAACATCTTTAGAGAATTTATTGATTTCTATAGGTAAACTCCGTTTTGACAGACTTTTATTAAATATAAAACTTATTGTTTACTCTATTTAAAATTACAGAAGTAGGCTCCTTAAAACATGATGATTTATTGCGATAGAGAGCTACTATAAAATCTATCGTTCGTTTTCGTTTTTTGAAATCAGTATTATGCTTGGTGTTAATAACGTCTTTCTATCATTGACCTATTAAAAAACTATGATAAATATAGTGAAATTTTTTGATAATGATTATCTAAATAGTATTTGAGTAAAGGAAGTGACTGTGCACACTCGAGTGTACATAGCCCCATGACTATGTGCACTCAGATAGGAACAATCAATTAATTGAGGGTAGTGTGGTGACGGGGTGTAGGCGAGTAGGATGTGGGTTAGAAGAGTGTTTGGGTGTGGACGTGGAGGGATGAGCAAGGCAACTGAGTTTGGAGAATAAGTATAGTTACGGCAGAGATTATGGATGTGAGTGAAGAGTTCATGTGAATATTTATATTTATATTTTTCATATATCTCAAGAATCACCGCGACACTGCCTCCTGCATCCATCCGTACACTTCCTCACTGGCACTCCACCCCTACACTCTCCTCACTCACATACCCTCATCCACACCCACACTCCTCTTACCCTCCTCATTCCAACCTACTCCTCATGTACCCTATCCATACTCTTCTCCCAGTTAATTAATTAGCCCTGCCTGAGTGCACACAGTCATGAGGCTATGTATACTCGAGTGTACATAGTAACCTCCACAAACTTAAAACGAGATTTTACCGATGACCCAAGCAAATCTCATTTGAGTGAACTCAAGTGGTAATCTTCAGCCATTTATCATAGTGACTGTTGCATGGCTCACCCTTTAGGAAAATAAAATTGCTTCTCCTTCTTTCTAGCTATTCAATGAAGCAAGAAGCTTATCGAGTATTTGATAAGGTATAAGCAACTCTTGTCTGGATTTAATTTTTGCAAAAATCGTGTTGTAGATGTTTTATATTGTGATATATTTTTACGAAGAGAACTTAGTGACATATGTCGAAATAGTAGTGTAAATAGGTGTGTTTTACATAGAGAAGAATGACAAGCTATAAATTATCCGAATGGTAATAGACATGAATATAAGTGGATGATTCTGTTCATAGAAAAAGATTCTTTTGTTATGTTTTAGTTTCGTTTAGGAATCTATTTAGCAATGTGGGAGACAATGTTACATGGGAAGTTTTTTAGCTTCCAGGAGTGAGCTAACCGAGGGTTATAGAGCCGACGCGTTATATGTTTTAGCTGAAAGAAATTTTTAGTTAAAGGAAATTTTTTAGCAATAAAAGTCACTTGTTTCCTAAAACAATTTGTTTTTTGCGAAAAACATTGCTTTTAAGTAAAACAATCAAAGTCCAAATTCTGAGAAACTGGTTGCAGGTTCGAATTCCTCGACTTCGAAAACCTTTGGTTAAATTAGTTACTTTTTACTATTAAAGTAAAAATAAAGCATCACCCCTATAATAAAATGTAAGATATCAAAAAAACAAACAAATATTTAATAAAATACATAATTTTATTTAATATCTAATAAATATTCAATATAAAATCGAAAATAATTGGACGAATATAAGTTAAAATCGTTATTTATTATTAGATTTCGAAGGTGAAGTAAGAAAATGATATAGCGCAAAAGCAATAATTAATATAATAATAATGAATAGAATAGCGATCTAAATTGGTATAAAAATAAAAATCTAATAATAGAACTGTTGAAGTTTAAATTTGTAAACAAACCTTTTCAAATAGAGTCCATTTATTTGATTTTTTCTTATTATTATAATAAGAATCTGATTTATTATATGAATCGTTAGTTAAATTTGTTTTTTTAATAAAATAACTGTCATTATAACGAATATTTGTTGGTTTATCATAGTCAATATTAGTTGTATAATTGGATGATGTTAATATATCTTTATCTGATAAAATTTTGATTTGTGTTGGACATGTTGATTGTTCTTGATATTTTAAATCTCGAACTAAAACTAATTGTGTTTTTGTTCTTATTATATTACATGGAAATAAAATAGTTATTCTTTGAAAAGGTTGTCTACCAATCATATCATTATCAATTAATTGAATAACAGATCGTATTGATCTATACCAATTTTTTATTTCCATTTTTAATAAATGAATTTTTTCTTCAATTCCACCTAATTTCTTAAGCATATCTTCACTAAGAAAATAATAACTATTAAATGGATATATATTATCTATTTCAAGCTAAATAAATAAATAAAATATTCTTAAAAGAACATCCATCAGGAGACTAACAAACCGAGAGGTACTCATAGAAATTTTTATTTCTCATTTTTGATATGCGTTCGAAAAGATATTATCTCAAAGCACCAAGCTCAAATTTAAAACCGATTTCGATTTCCTGTGGTAAAGCTAGACAATACCGACTTTTGGGCACGATCAACCTACTATAAATAAAGTAGTCAAAAATTCTCTCATAAATGTTTATTAGAATTATGCTTAAACACTTTATTTTAAAAAACCATAAAAAATCACTATCTAGGAGAAAAAAATATTAATCTCGTTCTATTCCGAATCTAAACTTTTGTTTTTCAATATTTTAAAACCATTTTGTAAAGAATGAAAAGTCATATAATATATAAAAAAGTCAGTTTTAGTGTCTTTTGATTTGAAAAAAATAGCAGGATATATACTGTCAAGCATCGATTATTATCAACTCGCAAATTATCATTTTTCTCACTTATGTTGGACTAGAAAAGTCCAGCAAATATATGATGTATAAGAATTGAAATAATTAATTTTTTTCATCTATTGATCTTTTATCTTTTATTAGTATATTTTATGAAAAATTCTTTGATTTGTTTGACCATAATTCTAATAAATATTTATCATATGATATTTGACTACTTTATTCATTATAGGTTGATAATATTGAAAAGTCAGCATCGTCTACCTTTACCATAGAACATCTGAATCAGTTTTAAATTTTAATTTGGTACTTTTAGATGATATTCTTTCGAATGCACATTAAAAATGAAAGATAAAAATTTCGAGAAATGTCTCATACAGTGAGAGAATGATTAGTATTGTCATGAATGATCTCTTAAGAATAAAATATGTTCTAACTTCAATTAAACAAGGTTTTGAATCATGATCAACAAAAAAAGTTTCAAGTGCATTATTATTTGATGTTTGTAATTCAATAAAAACAAGTAATTGATCATAATTTGAAAAAGCTAATTTAAGATAATGTAAATAACATGGTTGATCATATAAATAAGTTTGAACAATTCTCCATGGATCTTTATAACGATAACATTCATGATTAAAACATGTTTCAAAACCATTATCTGTTTCGATTTTAACAAAACATTCTTTTTTTAGATCATTATCATTTTCCAATAATCCATTTGTTTTATTAATTAATAAATATATTAAATAAAATAAACTCGAATAGAATATCATCGTCAACAAAATTTTAACAAAAAAACAATAAGACTATTTTCGGAGACCTTTTAGTAAGGCGCTTATTTATGTTGTTAACAATTTTCATTTTTTTTTGTATGTTATATATATACATTGTTAAATGTTGGATTTAAGAGATGAACAACGTCAAATAAAGCAAAAAAAAGGAAAATCTCAGAAGATTTCGTAAGATCGTGCCAATTATTGATTATAAAAACAATGTCTGTTGAGCGAATATGATGATCAATGTAAATAATGATGAAGGATATGATAAATAAGTGAGAATGACGGGGTTTATAGTCATCTATATAATGATGATATAATAATAACCATTAAACTTTTTTTAAATTCGATTTATTAATATTCCATCGATATGAATCGATATTGAGATGAATCGAAATAAAACAAATAATGCTCTTTAATAATGTTCTATGGATTTAATTATTAGATTGTTCAATTAAAACAAATCTAAATAAAGAATAAATAGTTTCATTTTATTTTGATCAATCAGAGAGAACGTTTAAAGACGAAGTCATAGACATTGATTTGAATGATGTCCTTTTAAAATTAGCATAAACTTTTCTTAATGCTTTGAAATTAATTAATGTCAAGCTGTTAGAATTAAATAAAAATTTTTTTAAAATTCTAATGTATTGATTACTGATGACTACGTAGATATCAAACCCTCGAACCTCACGAGTTCTAAAGAAATGGAAGAATTTTGTTCGATTTTGGGAATTACACTTCTCGTTATGAAAAATGTTTATTTTTTTTATCTGAAAATTTCGAAGATGAACTCTGAGAGATATAGTTTCAGATAAAATATCTATTAGAATTAAAAATAATCATTATTTAATAGTAATAAATTGACATTAATTAATCCTAATGAAAATAATATTAAATTAATACAATTTATTTTAATATTAATACTAATCTGATCTATCTAATCGACTATTGTTCTACATGAAATAAAAATAATTATTCGAATTTCTCTTCTAGAGAAACAAACTGTGATATACATCTAGTCAATAATTAATAAATAATGCAAAAAAGAAAAGAATTATTTCTGATTGTTTATCATATTTAGAATGTATTCGATGTAAATAATGCTATTTTGATTAATAATCTATTAAATTTTAATAAATAATAATTGATTATTTCGAATAATGTTTCAACCTTCAATAGTTTATTCTTTTTTGAGTAGAAGATAATTGATGAAGTGTACATTGATATATCTAACATAAAATGTGAAAAAGATTTTTGTTTATGAAATCCATTTCATGAATATTCTTCTTAATTAGGAAACCGATAAAAAGTGAAAATTTTCTTGTTACATTGATAATTAGAAGATGCATTTATTGATTAAATCACTTGCACAAATGAATAAACGATTAGTTCGTTCGTCAAATGATTCTGTTTGAATCTAAGAATAGAAATAGACATGACTAGTTGTGATACACTCGAATTGAGTCATATTCGATATAACATCAACTGTAAAAAATATGACAAATTCGAGCAGAACTTTCTTTCAAATAAACTTTTCAAGATAATTGATAGATTGTTACTAAGATTATTTCGAGCATAATCAGTTGTTGTGAAGCGTACTCGATCAATGCATAAAATCACATAATAAACTATATGATCAAGAAAGATTCAATTTGAAAAGCTTCTCTATAATTTCCATCGGATTTAAAGGATGAAAACAATTATTCGACAAAACTGGAGGAGAGCAACGTATATATAATCATGATGAAATTAACTAGTGTAAATCTAGACTTATATCATCATTGATTATTTAAAAATATGCATCATGAAGATATATTATAGATAATTGATAAATTCGATAAAATATCATCTTGTAGTTTTGCATAAATTCGATCTAATTAGTTTTTGAGTCAAAAGGCATCTAATTCGCAGTTGATCTGTGTTCAGGTGCAACCTAGATGAAACATATGTTGCATCTCGTCACGCTTTAAAAGTAAACCGCGTCTGGAGGTGTTCGAAATGATTTTGAAAAAATAAATCTCGATTCATTTTAGATTCGAAGTGAGCATCTGTCGACATCATATTACGATGGTCTTACCCCGGTATGATCATTAGATTGAATAATTAACTTAAGACGACGACGATAGGAAGACTCGAAAAAGTGAACCATTAATCATAAGTTGCCTATAACTAAGATTTTCATCATCGATAGCCATCTTGTAGAACTTCTCAATTGAGAGTATGTTCAATGGAATTTCTATGAATGAGATACATCGAATCGATTGGTTTTAACCACCCTAGATATGTTTCATGTTAAAAGTACATATCCATTCGTTTGATGAAAGAATTTTCAAACACTTGATTTTTTTTATTCTCTCTCAACTCTAATTCAAAAAATCAATAGA
>CAJNOL010001612.1:15799-45518 GCA_905250125.1 Rotaria sordida | reverse complement strand
CAATAGACAAACAAATTTCAAGAATTTGTGAAAAAATCTTACCTCGAATTCAACATCAAATAGAAAGACTTACTGTTCAACCACATTCAATAAAATCTATTCTTAGTTTCAATTATCCTCAACTTTATTCTTTATCATTTGTTAATTTTCCAGAAAAAATATTTGTTCGATATTTAATAGGTATATTATTTTATTTTGTTCGTTTCAATTAACAAAATAATGAATTTATTAGATATAAATTAATAATCATTCTTCGTTTCTTTTTTCAATTGAAGATGATTTATTTCTTCATGATCTTTTTGCTAAACAAATCACACATCTTAATATTAATATTCTAAAC
Organism: Rotaria sordida; assembly: GCA_905250125.1. Taxonomy (NCBI): domain Eukaryota; kingdom Metazoa; phylum Rotifera; class Eurotatoria; order Philodinida; family Philodinidae; genus Rotaria; species Rotaria sordida. The sequence continues at coordinate 45,178 of CAJNOL010001612.1, read as the reverse complement.
AAGACACCAAAAGAGTACTGGCTACTTCGAACATATTTTTTTACATCTATTTTATCTTTATGCAAACGATTGATCGATTTAAATTTTTGTTACTTCTCTGATCAAGATTTGCCAGTTAGTATTTATAATCTACCACCACCAAGTTTCAAGTCTTCAACTTTAACTAATTTGAAAATTAATGTTGAAATTATTGATGATTGTCTTGATCTTCTTGATGGACGTCTAAATTGTTTATCAACATTAATTATTAAGATAACTCAAATTTCCTCTACAATATCGAACACAGATAACATTGTAAGTACAATGTTTTATAGAAAAATACAGATATTTGTAAAAGAGGCAATTATGCCAAATTGGAAACTTATACCATTAGTATATGAAACTTGGCAAGCTATTTCTATGAACATTCACGATCACCCAAAATAGTTCAAACATAAAAAGTAATTTCCAATGCACACTGGTTTTTTTTTGAACCTACGATCTCTCATAGGTTTTAGCAGTAAGTAGACCTACTCGAGTCACGTACATATCCAAAAGATTAGGCCTTTATCTTGTAATATAAGAAGAAAAGAAAGAACATATTTTATCGATTATTATGCCTATTAGTGAGAATTTGCATGTGGCTGAGAAATTGAAAAGTCTAATAATAGAATAAAAATCAAGAAAATGTGTCTTTACTATTTTTCTTATACTACAATATAAAAGCCTAATGTTTTTTGGTATATACATAAATCGAGTAGATCGATTAATTACCAAAATCTATGACTGATCCTAGGTTGAAGAAAAGAGTATAAATTCGAAATTACTTTTAAATTTGAATTATTTTGGATGTTGATAAGTGTTTGAAGAATTACTCGCAGAGTTCTATATACTAATGGTATCAGTTCCTAATTTGTAGATAATCATGGATGTCTTTTAAAAAATACCTGAAATAAAACACTACACTAACACAGATATATAGATATTGTTAATATTATTTTTTTCGTTATAGACAAAACTTCCCAAATTGAAATATTTCTCATTAATTTCATATAAGTACACATCTTATTATGATGATCTAGTTTGTCCGTTACTTCATCGAATGATAAATCTTGAAGAATTGAAATTATATTTATTCGTAAGAAGATTTGATTCGACTTATATTGATGGTATTCAATTATATGATCAAATTCTTATTTATATGCCAAGATTAAATAAATTTACATTTAGTATAAAGACATTTGTTGTTAATAAGAATATTAGAATTAATCTTTCATCAAATGAAAATATCCAATGTAGTTTTATTGGAAAAAAATATGGTCAAGTTGGTTCATATGTTCATACATGGTCAATGAAGACTAAAGGCGAATGTCATATCTATTCAATTCCATATGAATTTGAATATTTTCATGATCTCAGCATTTCTTTTTCAGGTGGCATGTTTCATAAAGTTCGAAACTTGATGATGGTAGATACGTATCCGTTTGAACATAAATTATTCAAAATTATTTCACAAGATTTTCCTTTTCTACAATATCTATATATATATAATGATGAATCAGAAAAATATAAGGAAGATTCGTTTCCATTGATAACTTTTCCAAATCTTACACTTCTGGATATACAGTTTGCACATATAAATTATGTTGAACAATTTCTTTTGAAGAAATATACTCATCTACCTAATTTGTTAAATCTCTATATTCGATACGAGTCACTCGAAAAAATAACAAATAATTTTATCAATGATGTAGTACATCTCAATTTCGACAAATTAAAAGATCTTCATATACTTGAATTATTTGTTGGTTCAGAAAGTTTTCATAAATATTTTGCTTTCTTATAAATATTCATTTTATGAAAAAACTTGTTTTTTTTTTCGACAAATGTTAATACTTTGAAAAAGTTAAATATATTTGAATTATGTTGATCAATTAAAATAAACTCATTATAAAAGCCAAATGTCCACTTGTTCTTTGCTTGAATGGATCACTTTTCTCTATAAATCAACATGTGAAAAAAAGTCCACGAGAGAAATAGAAAGATCACGTTAATCAGCAATGCGAAAGGTATTGATTAAAATACAAACATTTCCTGTAGTGAGTATGGTTAACGACTAGAGATCTGCGGGACAAACTTTTTCGTGTCCTGAATACAGTTTGTCCCGTCCCGAAAAGTTCCGTTTGTCCCGTTAGCTGAAAAGAATAATAAAAATATGGTTTTGTTAAAGAACGATATAACTTTTTTATACTATCGGTAGAAACAATTTATTCATATCCATAATTTTGAGATGAATTAATTGTTTTCCGATAAGCGTTTCTGACTATGCTATACCAATCAAGAAAAAGGCTCAGATGCAGATGAAACTTAGTTTACTATTTATCGAACGAAATATTCGAAGTTCAAATGTTGAAGAAAATTTATCTACTCGTAGCTGAAGTTTAGAAAAAGAAAAAAGAGATTAAGTTGGAGTATAACTGCAGTTTGAGTACACTTTCGCTCTTATTCATATATTGATTGGTGTGCACCGCACGTTAACTAAATGAGACGATATGTCCAAACTGCAATAGGAGTGAGATAACTGATGAAGAGATTGATAATAGACAGATTTTTAGGTATCTCGCAGTATGTTTTTCTTTTATACTATTTATTTGAATATTTAAACGCTTACTGAAAATAGAAAATTTCGAGTCTACAACGGATTTCAATATACAAGTTCAAAAATGTCGGGACAACGTTTTTTTTTGAATTGTTCCGAATCCCGTTTGTCTCCTCCCGAAAATTTTCCAACTGTCCCGTCCCGAAATTTTTTGCGGGACAATCCCGTTTGTTCTGCACGACGGGATTTTTCAGGATTTGGTACTGTCCCGCAGGACTCTATTAACGACTCCTGAGGTGATATATGATTATGGGTGAATGTTCATCTGAAATTGTCTCATGTTCATTTCTTTTCAAGCATGATATTATTTACGGCTTAAATATTTACAATTTTGAGAGAATCAGTCAGGAAAAAGATCTTTTTTAAATAATTGATAATCTAAAGAGAAGAAAACGTGTTTTATTAACACTTTCACTTTTTTATTTATTAAATGAAAAATTTGCATTGACATCAACTAATAATAATGAGCATCATATAGACAAAAGAAAATGTCTTTTTTAATTTCATATGTATGTGTGCTTTTGGACGACACTAGATTCTCGTGCGATGAAGGCTTTGTGTGTTGACGTAATAATCATTTTGCATGTATTCTCTAGAATGAGAAATAGGAATTGTATGATTGAACACTAGACTGCTGAAAATGAAGAATTTAGTTAAATGAGAACGATCGAGGCGAAAGATGAATCCTTTCAAAGACATGAGTAATATAAATATCTTGTTTTATAATCATTAACAATATTGAAGAAACAATGATAAGAAAGATTAAATATAAAATTATCAAGCAAATAATCTATATTCAAGTTTTATTATGTAAATCAACTAAATCTTATTAGCAAATTGTTTGTATTAAGAGAATATCCTAATGCTATAGAAATCTAATCTACTATTTAATAAATGAAATAGACTATGACTGTTTTCAATAAGTAAAAGAAACTTTTAATTAAGAGCCATTATAAAAGGCATTATAATATTGATTGGAAGAGTTAATTGTAAAGATATTTATGCAAATATTTTTAATTACCAACCATAACCATATTTACCATATGGATATCCATAGCCATGATTAAATATTCCTGCATAGTCCATGGCCATCTTGAAAGAGAAGACTGTTGCTCTGTGAAGATAGAATAAATCTTAAACTTTGAGAAGTGAATTAGAATCGCCAGCTGACGAGCTACAAAACTATATATAAGGCTATCATTCAAAGTTTTACTGGTTTGGACGTTCTAGGTATTATATTCGACAATTCTAGTCCACTTTGCCAGCAATTTCTGTAAAACGAACTCAGTTTTGGGGTTTTTTCGTTTTTTTCTGGGAAAATGATACCTGTTTTCAAAGCATTTCTTTATTCAACTATTGCACAAAGTTTCAAAAATCCAAGTTAAAAGTCATTGTCTTATATGGTTCGATGCGTTTTTATCTGCTCTTTCCAACGGTAAAAATCGCAGCTCTCTACCATTTTCCTATCAAACGTTATTCGAAAAATACCTACCCGCCTTTTTTTGGAATGGGCATTAGTAATTAAATGATAATATGTAGTTTACAGGATGTGCATATGACTGAACATTAGAATCATGCAAAAAAAAAACTTTCATGATTGAGAATTTGTTAGAGATATATGTGAAATAATGCTTGTTATTGTCCGACGCAAGAGAACAAAGTAACTCATGCCATTGTACGATTAAAGAAGATAAATGAACTTTCTTCATTGCCTGACGAAAGAAAATAAAGAGGCATTGATCAATGTTTGACGAAAAAAGATTGACTGACAGTCATTGTGTCTCTACCACATATTCAGAAGAAAGATTGATTTTCTTGTTCGATTGATACTTATTTATGACGTTTTTGACATGAAATATTCAAATATATGAAATCAAAGAATACATTTCTGAAATACTGTAAAGACAAAAAGCGAGTGAATTTAATTCGATTATTATCTATTTATTTTATTCGATAGTTACAAATTGAAATTGTCCTAATATATATTTACAAAGAAGACTTTCATCCAAAATTCATTACTTCGATTTTTCTATTAAAATCAATGTCACATATTTAACTATGAAAAATTGTCGTTTATGTTTTTATTCGAAACTGAAGGCATTCTTAAAGAGACTATCGTTTAGTTTTCAATTTATGTAAATACTAAATAAATCAATTTGATGTGATAAACATTTTATCAATTAGCTATTTTCATATCTATATACACCTGTGGGCAAAAGTCTTTCTCCCCTTCCCTTTTTTTTCAAACTTTTAATATTTGCTTTCTTTTTAGTATCGAACTAAAGTATAACAGAGATGTTGTATTTTAATATGATGTATAGTCACCATTTGCTTCAATTAAGCACTGTACTCGTCTGTCCATACTATCGATCAATTTGACATGGGCTATTTGTTAGCTCCCATATGTATAGAACGAAAGAGACAAGCAGTGTCACTGATGTTATGTGACAGAACGATGAAAAAGATGACCTTCATGGGACTCGAATCCATACCTTCTGCTATCCGGGCAGATGTCCTAAGTCAATTAGACTAGAAGGCGCATCTTAATCATCGTTTAGCGTCCAAGTGATTTATCATGGACGCTAACACTATTAGCGATATAAGGATATCACGCCGTAGGACTTCTATATACATAATGTCGAGTGTTTGTGTGTCTGTTACCGAGTGAAAGGTTAAAGTTTTGAGGTAGTACGTTAAAGAAAAAAATGGTGCCCTGCAGTATGCACCGGTTCTGACTAGTATGAAAACAATCTTTGGTTGAACTAACTTCGATTTCTATGATTATATCATTTAATTAAATTATTTTTTTATTTTTATTTTTTTTTGATCGTCTGAATAATTAATAAATTAAATAAATAATAAAACTAAAAAAAATCTTATTTATATTGATGAGACAATCAAACTCTTATATTCGATAAAAAAATAAATAAGACAAATTGACTGTTTACCCATGATAAATATTGATTATATAAAATATTTAAATTATTTTTAATTTATTTTATATATTATTAATTGAAAACTGTTTAGATAGTCGATTGATAATTAAAGTAATTATCAATCAATTATCTTCGAATTCTCGAAATATTGTATGATAAATTTCGAAAATAATATTATCATTTATATCAATTTAATTATCCTTTTTGAGAAGTCAATTATTCAAATGAAGAATAACCATATATTATTAGTTATGTTTAACAAAATCTTCAATTTAAGATCGACATATCAATTTGAAATTTTATATGAAAATCTTTTTTTTCATCGTTTCTTTAATTAATCATGAATATTTTAATTTACCGATCAAATAGTGACATAATTATTATTCGGTTGGGAAAGGATTAATGACAGTAGAAATTTCCTTTTGTTAACATATATTGATAATTTAACAATAATCTCTAACAGTTAATATTACTTTGTCTTGAAAAATTTCATTATTTAATTATCTTTATAGAAATTGTTCAAGATAAATCTAACTTATATCTTAATTTGTTTCTGCTGAAATGAATTTTATATTTATAATAAATATAAAATGAAAATTATTTATTAGTAATTATTTGTTTAGAAATAGAAATTTTCTTCTTATGTTGTTTTGAATATTTCGATAATGTTGAACAAGATCGATGTGTTTTTGGTATAATAGATGTTGATAAGTTGATTTGTGAATTATATTTTTTAAATAGGATAGCTGTATTTTGATAATTTTCAATTGCTGTTAATATAGATGGATGATTTTGTGGTAATGATAAACTCCGAATATGACAAGTTTTTTTATAATAAGATAATGCATTTAAATAATCATTTAAAAGATAATAAACTCTTCCAATATTTGAATATGTTGTAGCAAGATCAGGATGTGTTGGTGGAAGAAATTTTAAATCAATTTGAAGACTTTTTTGAAAAAATTGAAGAGCATCATTAAAATGTCCTTGTCTTTTAAGAACCATTCCAATATTATTATAAATAGATGGTAAAATTGTTTGATCATTTGAATCTGTATAAAGAGCTGATTGAAAATAAAATAAAGCATAATCAAGTTTATCTTGTGCATGATAAATCGAACCAATATTTAAATAAGTATCAGCTAATTGTGGATCATTATAATGTTCTGGTAAATAATTCGCTTTTATTTCAATTGACTTTTGAAAATATTCAAGTGCTTTATTAAGATTTCCTTTTTCATTATTAACATAACCAAGTTGATGATAAATAAAAGCTAATTGTAGAGAATCATTTGAAGAAGTTTTTTCTAAAATATTTTCATAAATTTGTTGTGCTTTATCAAATTGTCGAATAGTAAACATTAATTTAGCTAAACGTTCCCAAGGATTCGATAAAGATTGAACATCTTCACGTAAATATTTTGTTAATTGTTCAAGTTGTATATCATCTTGAATTGTTGTTAATTTTAAATCAATTTGCCAAATTTTATTTTCATCTTTTATTTGTTTAATATCAACAATACGAAAAATAGTATGTGTTGAAAAAAGTATTTCTTTTTCATTATTTTTATAATAACTTAAATTATTTAATGATGCATATGAATTTGATAAATTAACATTTTTTGGATCAATTTTCATACGAAATATAATACCACGAAGACCTGGTTTTTCAATAGCACGTCGAGCAAATTCAAGTGAAATTCGTTTATCAAGACTTGTTGAAAGAAAACTATGAAATGATATTAAACCACCTTTAAATTTACATAATTTTTCAAATTGATTATTTGTTAGACCTTGACCACGATAAACAATCATTGGACAATGTTCTTGTAAAGAATACAAATCTTCAATTTGCTGATGAAGATCTTTTATAAAAAATCCCATTTTAATCAAAATATCAATATTTTGAGTACGAAGAGCTTTATTAAGAATTTCATAGACAAAAGATTCTCGTGTATACCACCATATTGGTGAATGTTTTTCATAATTATTTTCAAATTGATGAATTATATTCATTTGATTTATATTTAAAATATTTGATTGAATAAAACAATATTGAATAAATTCTCTTCTTGCATTTTTATCATATTTTATATTAATTAAAGTTTCTTTTATTAATTGTGAATACATAAAATCTGGTTCAATTTGATTCAATTGATCATGAGTAAATGTATTATCTAACATATGTATTGGTATAAGATCATTTTGATAACGACGAATATCTTGTTTAACTTGATCACAAAGTTGAGAAATTTCCGTAAACAAATGTCCTTTTAATTTCGAATATTTATTTGACCATAAATCATATTGATTTTTATGTTGACAAAATACATAAATTGAATCAATATATATTAATTCATGAATACGAGGAACAATTTGTTGAATAAGTTTATCAGATAAAATAAAAAATATAATTTCATTATCGTTGAAATCATTTTTAAGAAATTTTTCACAAAGATTTGAATCATCAAATATTTGAACAGAATTGACTATTTGTTCAAGTTCATTTAAAAATTTAAGATTACTACTTGATTTATCATTACAATTAATATCCAGACAAATTATATTTATATCATCTAATTTAACTTTTTCATTAGATAATGATTTGCTTTTATTATGCTTTTTTGATGTCGACTTTTTATTACCCATTTTATCGATAATCTTATCCTATGATATTATTTTATATATATATATATATAATTGTGTAAGTGAATAAATAAAATACTCATTCGCTATTACGTATGTTACATATGGTACAGGGTTTTCCAAAATTATAAAACGCCCGCATACATTCATAAATATTTCATTGTGAGAAGCCTACGTTATTACATTTTTGATTACTTGTTTACATGAGCATGATTGTCGATTAGCCTCTTGTTATTGTCAATTCTCTTTCTCTATTCGTCCATAGATAGTAACATGATAACAATGAAAAATATTTTTTCGTTTTTATCATATAACTATTTATGATAGAATAGAGAAAGAGAATCAACAGTAACAAGAAATAGTAGAGATCCATCTTCATCTAAATAGGTAATCAACAGTTCAATAACATAAGTTTCTCACAGTGGAATAAATTTTATTTTATGAATGTATGCGGGAGTCCTAGAATTTTCAGGTACTCAGGATATTTTACTGCGTAGATGGAAATAAATGAAGAAGTGACTGCCTTACTTTTTTTTTCCTTTTCTTTTCCTCCTTATATAAATGTTTGCATTTTCTTCTTCAATAAAACCTGTTGTTAACATTCGGAAAGTGAAAGACCTTCTTGACTGATCGATATATCATACTTCACTCCTTTTTTCGTCTTTTTTTATTATTCATACCAAATGAGTGAATCATGACTGTATCATATTCAACATTAACAAACACCTTATCAAACATGACGAAATTAGTCATTTAATAGAGAAATTTTTTCGTATGATCTAAAAGCAAGTAAACATATCTTGACGTCAGATGTATAGATTTATGACTAAAAAAGAAGATTTAGTGGCAAATAGTATCATATAATAATAAGTATAATGGTTATATTCAATCACATGGCAAACGATGTCCTTGATGCTCTTCTTTTTTTCGTGCAAATCTTTGTGGAATATTTACAATTCTAGATAAAATATAATCAATTGTGTTCAATAAGAACTTCACTTCTTTTTTTGGAGATATTTACTTTCTTTTTTCGATTTATTTTTTTACAATCATTTATAGGACATTAAATCAAAATAATTGATATGTATTGCTAATGTGATATGGCACATACCGTACATTATTTTCACTATTTTATTTTTAAAAAATCGAAATACTCATCAAAAGATAAATTATGACGTTAAAGCTATTTTTATGAGTAGATATATTGACTTTTACGAACTAGATTTTTCTCAATATTATCAAGGAAAATAATTAATTTCTAGAAATGAAATTGGGCCGATTCTAACTTTTCAAGAACAAGATCGATTCGATTTCAAGAAAAACATATTGAGTCGATCCCATCTTCCTTCATTTAATAATTCAATGATGATAATTTAGTTACAAATTTGCATAGCATCATATCATTTTCGATAAGATTATTAAGATTCGATGGGTTTGACTGTTATAGAAATAACGAATATAAGTTAAGTACCTTGAAAAATCGAGTACAAAAGGTAAAAAGTTCTTTCATTTTCCAAAAGTCTATTCAAATAAAATAAAGATTATTATAAATCAATGATAATTAATTATTTTGTGTAAATTATGTTTTCTTCTCTAGAAAATATTTTAATAATCGATAATTTAATTCTAATATAAAATAATATATTTCAATAGATCATATTTTCATATTTGATTATTGCAAAGGATAGAAAAAACATTTATCTATTTAACAAAAGAAAAAGTAAATAGATTTTAGTTGTCATCTAATAATAATATGAATGAAAAACAAAACATTGAAAGAACATTTTTCATAGAATTATTAAAAAAAACCAAAATGTAATTAGAAATAGAAAGAGAAAGTAAATTTCGACCAATAATTAATTCAAATCAAGTATATGTTATAAATATAATAGTTGAACATAAGTTACATATTGCAGAAAATTAAACGAGATTATTAGATTTGATACGGTATAAAGTACAAGATTTTTGTGATCGTTAGCGGATTATCTTTTTAGATTTGTTCCTTTCTTGACGTATGCATCGAGAGTTTGCGTTTTCTACCGTCATCATTTCGAGAATCGAAAATCAGAAAAGATTCGTTAATAGTGGAGATAAAAATATCGAGCTCGAATTTCTACCATTTATTTTTCGCTTTTCAATAAGAACTTCTATTTGATTACAAATAATCCGACAAAAATTAGCATTTTTATGGACTTTGTTTTTTTTTTTCAATATTCGAGATAATTAAAATAAAAACAGAAGGAAAAGTTAATTGTATTTCTATTTAAACAAGTGTTATCTCAGCTAATTCCAGATAATCAATTATAGAGATAATTAAAATGACCAATTAATAGATAGTCTTCTTTAGAAATGAGTTAATATGCATTCATAGATTTATCCTAGTAATCAATATCTTAATGTCTACTTTTTCAACTTCAACTCTTCGATCGATATTTAACATTTCTTATTATACTAATTCGAAAAAGAATAATCAACATAAGAAATCCTTCACACCACATTTCGCAATCGAGTAAAACTTGAATGCAATCTAGTTACTCTCATATTCTTTGTTGCTCTATAGTACAAATTAACAAAATATTTTGTTTTATCCATATATTTTCTTTTATTGAAACAACTTATAACAAAGGAAATATTGATGAAAAATTTTCTGAACGAACAAATGATTGACATACATTAAGACATTTCAATTTACAAATATTAAAATCCGTTGCATCATTGGTAAGAAGATCACCAAGAATCAAATCATCTTTAACTTAAAACAAAAACAAAGATAATTATTTATTTTTATCTTACTAAATATTTATAATACTAATCAACAAAAATATTATACTTACAAAATATTGATAAAATACAGTCACCGACAATTGAATTTATACCCTTCGAATTTTTTGTTTTTTATTAGTATACGTTTTTTATCTATTAACTTACTGTATATAGGAAGAAAGCCCGAAATGAGCTGCATCTTTTTGTATATTTATATTGACCATCAAATCCAGTTTAAAGTATAAGAAGTGTATCAGAAAAAAAAGCGAGATTTTTTATTTTTCCAAATTTCACGTATCCGTACTGGTGTAATATTTTTTATTTTGCATATATCTCGGCTTAAGTAAATGATAAAACGTTGAATTTTCTTTGAAAAGATGCGCCGTGAAAAGCTCTAGAAAAGCTGCATGATTGAATTCTTTTTTATCTGCTCTATTGATTTTTCTGATACTCACAATGAAACAATTTACATAATAGTATCACTTCCCATCATGTAGAAAACGTTTCGAGGACTTCTCTGATTCACTACAGGAATTCGTCTATACAAGTTTTCTAGAGCTTTCGACGGCACATCTTTTTGAAAAAAAATTCCATATTTCGTCATCTTCTCAAATCGAGATATATGCCGATCAAAAAAGTCTTCCAACAGTTCCAATATGATGATAAGTGACACTGGCATGGAATTTCTTCATTTTGAGTATCAGAAAAATCACTAAAACAGGTAAAAAACAATTCGATTATGCAGCTTTTGTAGACCTTTTCACGGTGCATCTTTTCGAAAAAATTTAACGTTTTATCATTTACTTAAGCCGAGATATATGCAAAATAAAAAATGTTACAGCATTATGAACACTGGGCAAAAAAGAAAAAGTGACTTTTTCTTCTAATACACTTTTTATACTTTAAACTGCATTTAATGGTCAATGTAAATATACCAAAAGATCCATCGCATTCCGGGCTTTCTTCCTATATACAGTAAGTTAATAGATAAAAAACGTATATTAATAAAAAACAAAAAATTCTAAGGGTATAAATTCAATTGTCGTAGATTGTAATTAATTTTGTATTTTAATAAGGTACGTATTATTTTTGAAAAATAAATAAATTATTTAAAAATTATTTAGAAAAATTAAAAATGACATTTTATTGATACTTTACACGATTATAATTCGAGTTAGACTACATTAAGTTCTATATTTGAAGAAAGAACTCTAAAGTAGTATGGCTCAGTTTAGATTCCAGTTGGACTTTAATCTATTAGAAAAATATGGTTCATCAAGAATAAATTAAACATCTTCAAGACCATGACTCATATCAAGTGAAACAAAGATTCCACACAATGAAGTTTTTTTGAGAGATTAAAGAAACTTTTTTTTTGAGATTTATTGAATTTATATTTCGTAGTATATTATATCTTTTAATTGTGTAAGGAAAAAGCCATAACAAAGAAGAGCCATCCCGCATCCTCATTTAGCTTTTTTTCCTTTGGTTTTGTCTTCACTCTTACCTTTTAACATGTACTGGCCTTATCTTCGTTCTCAGTCTTAACATATTACATTAAAATGAACACCAAGGTCTATAGTAATGTTTCAAAAGATTTCGAAAAATAACTTCTGTAAGTTGTTGTAATTACCTACATATATTTGCGGCAAATCTGAACCGTAGTACTTTAGAGATCTTTCTTCAAATACAGAACTTAATGTAGTCTAACGAGGAAACATTCCCAACTGATCCGCTTCGTTTGTTTCCATATTTTGCCAGTATATAGGAGATTACCAGATTAGCATAACCTCTAAAGGTTTTCTGTTCTTGCTTAGATTTACCAGAAATAGTGACTTTTTAGTAGACGCATCTTGCAGAAGTCTAGTTTTCGGAATTTCGACCCAAAATTTTGCACCGGTGAACGTTTCGATTAGACTATCTCATATACAAAGTTTGATATAAAAAATCCGAAATATAATTTTTTTTCGACAATTGAACTCTTGTAGAATGAATCTTCTAAAAAGCCGTTAATCCGATCAAATCTAAGCAAGAGCAGAAAATCTTTGAAGGTTACACTACTCTAATGATCTCCTACATATTAGCAAAATATGGGAATAAACGAAGCAGATCCCTTGGAAATGTTCCCTCGTTAGGACTAAAAGTGAGTTCAAGTGTCTTATTGAAGGATATTCTTGAATAGATTTCATTTTATTTCTATAGATCTTTTTTTATCTGATCAGATTTTCTATTTATAAAAAATCGAAAACAATATTTCAAATACTAGCGTGAGCCCGTGCATACTACACGGCTGTTTTCTTCTTTAACGTATGACCTCAAAGCTTTAACCTTTCACGCAGTGAGACCCATATAGACACTCCATATTGTGTATATCGATAGCCTACAGCCTCATACTCTTATATCACACATATTTTTATACTTCATTAGCTTTCAGCCTCATAACCTTATATCCCCTTGTAGCTCTTGTAGCATTATCCCCTTATTGCCTTACTCCCTTCAGAGCCTACGGGTATTCCTATATAATAGCTTTTGAAAGACTATGGGATATCCCCATAGGACGGCCTTTGAGAACCTATAGGTTCTCCAATATAATGACTAGTGAGGACCTACGGGTATCCTCATAGGATAGCCTTTGAGGACCGATGGGTGCCCCTACATAATAGCCTTTGAGGACCTATTGGTACCCGCATAGGATAGTCCTTGAGGACCTATGAATATCTCCATATAATAGTGCTTTAGAAATTCTGGGTACCTTCCATAGGGTAGCCCTTGAAATTCAATGGATGTCTCATACAATAGCCTTTGGGGGCCCATGGACACTCTTATAGGATAGACCTTGAAAATCCATGAGTACTCCCATATGACAGCCCTTGATGGCCTAAGGGTACCCCCATAAAATGCTCTTAGGATCCTCCTCCTTATAGTCTTATTTGACCATTAACCATTGGCGCGGCACATACACACACAGACACTGAAAATTATATGTATATATAGATAATAATCATTATCTTTGTTAATGTACAATGAGATTTTTATAAAATTTTCGTGAAAATTCTTTAATACTCTTTCGCGTATTTCAGTTTCGATTATAAATCGTGTTATTGACGACTGAACCCGAGATAGTCTCTGATTTTTATCTTCATTATATTATTAAATATATTTGAGGAGATATGATAGACAAATTCTGATAATAATATTTGCTACATTTGTAGTAAAATGTGGAATAATAAAATAATATCGATGTCACTTTTTGTTAAGTTCATTTGATAAATGCAATAGTCATTTGATCTTTTGCTTTAAAAATCTTTTTTTCAATACTATTACTTATGATCTTCAGCAAAAATTCTATTTTTATGAGATCTTATATGATTATTAGTATGTTTCTATTTCATATTTTTGGTGTTTTTTTCATATAATTTAGTAAAAATGTTGATTAATAAATGAATAAATATTCTTCTCAATAATTACAATCGATCGATACTCTGTTCATGGATATATTCAATTGATTTGACCGATATTACGATTTTATTTAATATTTAACTAAACAAATAGAACAAAAAAAAAACATAGAATGGTTCTTTTAATAATACGGTTAGTAATAAGAAGAATTTTGTAGAAAAATATGAATAAATTTGGAATAGAAAAACAAATAACTCAATGTTTAAATAACATAATGAACGATAAGATAATCAGAATTCGAAGCTTCTCGACATTCTAGTACGAGCTTTGGCACACGAATTCATCATTAAATATAGAAACATTATCGTTATATGTTATTAATTACAATTGAGAAAAAAAAAGTCCCTGGTCTATTTAGCCAGGGGAACTTTAACCTCAGCAACCTTCTTTTGAAACTGCATCGCCAGATGACTTTGTCACTGATATTGTTGTTAAATTCTAAAAAAAATTTATTTATATAAAAATATTTGATTAAAAAAAAAATGAAATCCGAATATTACTTCTGAACATGTTGGATGAATTCCAACAGTCATATCAAAATCATGTTTTGTAGCTCCAAGTCTCATTGCAACAGTATAACCTTGAGTTATTTCACCAGCATTTGGAGATAAAACATGAAATCCAATTACACGATCCTTAATAAAAATAAATTTATTTTAGAGTTTTTCTTTTTTTTTTTTTGTGTAAGATATAAACTTACTGTTTTTTTGTCAACAATTAATTTGCAATATGACATTGTTTTAACGTTTTCACGATGATGACATATTGACCATTCTAATGGAACAAATTCACTATGATATACCTAAATCATCGAATATAATATAGAATTGACAGATAAATATATATTGTTTTACTTCAATATTTTCTTGATGAAATTGTGTAATAGCATCTTCTTCACTATAACCAATAGCACCATATTCTATTGGAGTAAAAACTGTTGTTGGAACGTTATAATAATCCATCTAAATAAATGGATATATATTTAATTAAAATAAAAAATGAAATATTTGTTTAGTCTAACCATAATAGTACTATTTGAAAAAAGTCGTCGTGCTAATAATTGACCTGCTTGAATAGCAACTGGTGTTAATTCTAACATTTTTCCTGGTGGCATATTTTGTTCATCAACACAATCTCCAATAGCATATAACCATGGAACATCAATTGATTGTTCTTGTTTTGTTTTTATTTTAAAACTATTTGTTTTATTTATATGAATACCAATTTTATTCAAATTTAAATCATGAGTACAAGCTTCACGTCCAATAGCAAATAAAACAGTATTACAATCTTCATAAGATTCATAAATTTCACCTGATTCAAGTGTTTGTCGATAATGAAGACGTAATTTTCCTGGTTTTCCTTCTTCTAAACATTCTAAACGTATTGGAATTGTTTGTTGATGAAATTGAATTCCAATAGCTGACATATAATCTCCAATTCTTGTTGCCATTTGTTGATCAAAACCACGAAGAAGTATTGAACGAACAAATATATGAACTTGACGACCAATTCCATGTAAAAATCCTGCACATTCAAGTGCAACATATGATGCACCAACAACTATTGTTTTTCCCGGATCATATTCAAGAGAAAATAAATCATCACTAAAATAGTTTAATTAGAATTCGAAGAAAAAAAAAAATATTTTCTTTGTTATAAAATGTAACTAGACCTTGTAATTCCATATTTTTTATCACCTTCAATATCTGGATATTTAGGTCTTCCTCCAATAGCTACAACAATATTTTTTCCAGTTATTTCTTTAGTTTGACCTTTTTTGTCTGTTAACTAAAAAAATAAAAAAATATTTATATTATTATTAAAAGATAAAAATAAACTTTTAATCGATGTGGTGAAATAAATTGTCCATAAGAATTTTCATAAACAACACCTTTTGAACGAAGATCAGTTCGATATTTAAAATTAAGTGAACGAATATATGATTGAATTGATCCAATCATTTTTGACCAATCATGTTGACGAGCTTTTTTTTTTCAAGAGAAAAAAAAAACATTTTAAATTTCGTTTTGATTAAATAAAAAATGTTGAAACCTTGTTCAAGTTTTGACCAACCATAATCAATTGAATCATTAACATATTCACCAATTAATGATGCTTGATGCATTAATTTTTTTGGAATACACTATTTACAAATATTTATTTTTATTTTCAAATAAATAAAAAACAAAGAAACTTACACCAACATTGACACATGTTCCACCAAGTCCTTAAAATAATAAATTTTATTTCAATTTAAGTTTATCATAAATGTTTTTTTCTTTTCATAACAAACCCCAAGTTGTTCCAATTGGTGTTGGTTTAACAAAATCAAGTACACAAACTTTTTTACCAAGTGATTGAGCTTCCTAAAAAAAAGAAGGAATTTTTCTTGAAAAATTTTTGTTGTTTTTTTATTTTATTTCATAAAAATACTTTTGAACACGCAAGTCCACCAGAACCTCCTCCAATAACAATTAAATCATAATCATATGAATCTAAATGATCATTGTCTGTTTTTTGATGTTTCATTTTCGATTCAGTTGGATTAAGAAGAGCAGCAACTCGACCTGATTTCATTGCTTCAAGGGTCTTATCACAACCACCTATATTAAATAAAATATTTCTTTCCGTTTTTTTCAATAAAAATATTTATTTGAACAAACCTATATGTTCTTTTTTAATAAATATATTAGGAACAGTTTCCTGTTTTGTTTTATTAATTAATTCATTTAGAATTAGTTCACCATTATCTAAAAAAAACAATGAATTTCTATTAAATGAAAAAATAAAATAAAAATAAAAAATCTCTACCCATTTGATCTAATTCAATTGAATAAAAATCAATATTAGCTGATGTTAATGCTTGTTTTATCTAAAAATAAATTAATAATAAATAAATAAATAATAAATAAAAAAAAAAACTAAACAAACCTTTTTACAAAATGGACACCAGGATTTAGAAAAAATCATAACATTATTATCATTGATATACTTATCAACAAGTTCAGCAATTGACTTTTTGTCTGCGTCTTTTGTAGGTGGCATTAGTTTTTCTTCTAAATTAATTTTATTTTTTAATTTATTAATTAAAAAAAAATGACATATGAAAAAAATGATTGTTTCAACGAAAACAGTATTCAAGATAATATATTCTATCTTGATTACCTAATTGTGACATAAACTGGTTTATTTATTATCTCATTTAAATGTTATATAGAAAGAAAAAGAATAAATGACGTTTTACTTTTTCTGCATCGTCATTCATTCGTATGTAAAAAGAATGAACAATAATGTCCTTACCTCACCAATATATTTTGAGGTAGAAGTAAAAAAGATAAATTATACTTTAAAAAAGTGCCCTCTATAACAAAAAAAATAAAAATAAAACAAATCATCAAAGAGGTTATTACTTAACCAATTAAATCATTTTAATTAAAAAGATTTTTTTTTTAAATTCTCTAAACGATTCTATAGAGTGAAAGTAGAATTAGTTGGCTTTTTTCTAATCGAAATCAATGTCAGTTCGACTTAAAAGAGGTTTCTTATGAAAATTTAATAACTAATGTCGATATGATGAATGATACTTTTTTCACGTCAATTAAATATAGAATTTTTTTAGTTATTATTTTTCAATAATTAATGAATGACTAAGTTTGACAGGTACTCATTACATAATTGTTTATAAACAGTCGACTTAATTCTCGATGATCTAACAAAAGATAAAAATACTTTAATTATATTTCATTGATTCAATCAATTTCAATTTAAAAACAAATCTCTCATCATCTATTGATGCTTTACAGATTTTTTTTTTCTATTTTTCATGTTCATAGAACAATATATTGTTAGCTGATTATATTTGATTTATTTAAAATCTCTTAATACTTGAAACGATATAAATTGTAACGGAATCCAATTCTAAAATAGTTTTTATTTATTTTTGTCTTTTTTTTTTTATTCATATATTTAATATTTAATTAGTGATTAGTTCGATTCTATGATTTATTTATTTTTTTATTCTATATATTAAATTAAGGATAGAAGAAGTTTCTCTCTTATGAATTATTTAAATCTGAACAAGTTCAATTATATTTATAATCAATCAATCAATAATAATATTCTTCAAGTCGGATATAGTTTGTATTTGACCAATTTTTTTCGTGTTATTTTTGTTTAACTATGTTATATGTGCGCATGGTATTAGTGATGTCCATCTGACAATTTGATTGAATAAGGAAAGACGCTTTATCAAAATGTTATCAGTCTGTTTTGATGATATCTATAAAGAAAAGAATATATTTCGACTATAATAAACGAACGAGAAAAAAAAAAATCTCTAAATAGTTGATATTGCAGAGTGTTGACATTCCATGATAATGTATAATTGATTGATTCGATCAACATCCATAATTATCTTAGAGACACTTACAAACTTTTTGTCTAAAGTAACATTAACCTGATTCGAACTCTTCGTACGATAGAACTAATTGGATATGGGTCATAGGACAAAAAAACGAGAAAGACACTTCATCACTGAGAATTTCTTGAGATAAATTTATCTGATATTAATTTCATTTTTGTTTCCTCAATAAATCATTTAAATTGAGTTACAATTTTTAAATAAATATAAACTTCAGAGTTCTATAAATGAGTAAAATAATTATTTTTAATCCGACTAATTGTTCGATTTGTTATAGTAAATAAAATGACTTAGCGATTTTCAATGAATCATGCAAATTTTATACATTAAATGTAAACAAAATAAAATCAGGAATCAAAACAAATAAGTAAATTTTCATTTAAATTTGATTTGAATAATAGTCTTAGAGAAAAAAGATCTTCCGCATATTCTTTCCTACTTGCTCGTTTATGTTATTGTTCTCAGCAAGTTAGTTATTATTCTATTTCTCCTTTTTGATCACCTTTTCATTGTTTGATCTATTCATAATTACCTATTTATAGATTATTTATTTATGTAAAACAAAAAAGTACAATAGAAAGTAGATTTTATATAATAGAAATGACTAATAAAATTTCGATATTGATGAAGACGAGAAAAATGAGATAATTGACGCTTCAAAGATCGAAACATGATATACTAAGGAAGTCTATCAATATTGGACCAGTGAAAACTGATCGCTATGAAAATTAATTGAAAAACTTTATAATAAAAATGTAACAGTTATTTAATAAGAGATAAGCAACAAACACTTCTGTGTCTAATAAATAGATGAACTTGAGATTATAACTTCTAAACTATCTTTCTTTTCTTTAGTATGTTTGTAACTTATTTCAATCAATTGTTAATTTCGATATTGTTCTTTGTTTTATCGTGCTTAACTATTACTCGATGATAAGAATAATTATTCAATAAAAGATTTTATATTTAGCGTCTTTTAATAAAATAAGATATGATCTAGATTTTGTTCGTACTTATCAAATAGTGATTGAATATATTTCAATTTCTTCTATTTTTTATCATTTCTTTTTTGCCTTTTTTCTTCTCGATAGGTTTGTAATCGAAAGTAAAAAGAAATCGAATAAACCGATCTCAAATCGACTGAAACTACTTTTCAAAAATTCAATTGATTATCGATTCAGTTTTGATCTCTGAACTGAACTAAACAATTTATACCTCGTTTAATATCTGATAAAATCTTAGTGAATTTTCTCTGTATAATATAGATATAGACAAAGATAATTATAATATCATATACCGATCCGAAACAATTCAAGCGTATTTTCATTTTTTTTTCATAGAAAAAATGAATGACCTACTAAATTCTTAAAGAACATGATGTAAATAATCGTCAATACCTAAAAGTTGTGCGCAAATGTAAAAAACAATGCTGACATCACCTATAGTTAGGACGATGACGCATCAGTGAGTGATTAGCTGCGTTGGCATTAAAAGTAAGAATACACAAATACGTGTTTTTTTTCTTGTTCTCCTATATTCATCTTGTGTTCTTTACGTCAAAATAAAGAACTACGTCATTTGTTTTTTTTTCTTCGTTTTTGATTGAAATAGTCACTGTCGTCATTTATTTCTCGTGTTATTATCTAATCATTTATAAAAAAAAAAATCGTGAAGTAACGCGATAGAAAATAGTATGGCGGCTAATGAAACTAAAATGATAATAATTACATCGAATGAAGATGTAATTCGTCAATTTTCTTTGAACAAAACACATAATAATACACTTATTATTGATTTGGATAATGAAAAACAAATAAGTTCAATAAGCAAGAATAATAGTATTAATTTATCTGTACTTGCTCAATTATCTGAATTAGTTTGTATTTCTTATTTTAATAAAATTTTTATAAAAAAAAAAATCAATTAATTTTTATATTTAGAATTCAAGTAGTGATCACGTATATAAACGAGTACTTAATTCATCTGATAATAATCGATCAAAACCAGTTAAAATACCGCGAAGATCAACGGATTTAATTTGTACAATTTGTGGTGATCGTGCTGTTGGATTTAATTATGATGCTCTTTCCTGTGCTTCATGTAAAGCTTTTTTTCGTCGAAATGCTCATCAACCTCTGGTTAGATTTATTTTTATATATAATTCACCACTGACCATCATAGAGAGATGTTCATTTTATATTTATAGATATCTACAGAATCTATTCTTTCATTAATAACATCTTATTTTATATATTGAATTAAACTTTTAAGGCTAATTAAACATTTTATGACTGTATGCTTATAGAGAATACCCACACTCGAGCTTTTTTTCCACATAATAAATCTTCTCTTGATTCTAAAATGCGAATATGTTTCTATTTGCAGCTATTATTGTCTCTGCTCTCCTACTGTAGATTCTTCTTTGCGGATATTTTTCCTTAATTTATCCAAAAAAGTATAAGCAATTACGATATAGCCACTAGTATACGGCTATTCTTTATGCATTTTTCTAGTCATTAAGTCTATTGAAAATATTGTCTCATTCATAAAACATTTAATACTTTATCAATTGTTTTCGTTTTTTCAATTTTTAAGATAAAAAAAATGATTTTTTTTACATGTTCAACTCGGAGAAGAATAAGGTGGACGTATTTCTATCATCGAATGATAAATAAAATAATTCTAACAAAATGATTGAATATAAGTAAAAATATATATTGTAAATAGAAGTTTGAAGAACTATAATGTTAACAAAATTCGATCGAAGATTCGAAAATGTTTACGTTGAGAGTGTTAACTTGTGTTGAAGTAGTCGAGAGTATTCTTCCAATATATTTCATTTTGTAGAGTGAATGATACTTCGATAGATTTTTTCTTTTTAAGTATTCGAAAGTTCGATGACGAGCTCCGAATGGCATAATTGATAGTTAGGATTTTTTGTTTTGTTTTAGGAAAAATTATCATGTTTAACAGGTAAAGGTCAATGTACAATAACATATACAATGCGTCGTAAATGTCCACGATGTCGATTAAATCGATGTTTTATTATGGGAATGAGAAAAGATTTTATTCTTAGTGAAGAAGAAAAAGAACGAAGAAAAAAACGTCTTGAAGAAAATCGAAAAATCTCATCAAATCATTTATCAATATCAGAATCGGAAAATTTCTTATCTTCAATAAATAGTTTATCGAATTCCGAATATTCTTCACAAACATTTGATGAACTTGATTATGTGAGTTTTTTTATTATAAATATTTATTGAAATTAAAAATGAAACGAAAGATCTTTTTTTTTTAATTAAAATAAATAAATTGAATTGATATAATATAATATATTATATTTATAGTTATTAATGGATACGGATAAATTTGATGATAATATTCTTATTAATGAAAATATTGATTTAAATCAAATGAAAGAATTCTCATTAGAAATTTTAACTCTTCAAGATCAATTAACAATTGAACATGTTCAAAAATCATTTATATCATATTTTCAAAATGAAAATTTGTTATGTTTTCCAATAGATGTAAAAGATCATGGAGATGCAATTATATCTTGGTCTCAATCAGCTAATCAAATAGCTTTACGTTTTATTAGTTTTTTTCGTCAAATAGATGAATTTGAAAGTTTAAATGATGATGATCGTTTTATTCTTATTAAATATAATCTTCTTCCACTTTTTCCAATATTTAAATGTTTTATATATAAACCAATGAATTATATTTGTTCAAAAGAAGATAATGATAAATATCAACAATGGTTAATTTCATCTAATCAATCAAATGATATTCGTCATTCATTTATTAAATTAATACTTTCACTTGTTGAAACAACTGAACAAGATCCTGTTTTATTATCACTTTTATTGCCAATATTGATTTTTTCTCATGGTTTATCAATGAATGAAAATGAACCACCATTAAAAGATTCCTTAGCTGTTAATAGAGCTCAAAATTATTATATTCAATTACTTTGGAAATATTGGATTGATAGATGTGGTGAAATCAAAGCTTGGAAACATTTTTCTCAATTACTTACAATTATTTTTCAAATTCAATCAGCAACAAAACAATTCCGAGATTTTCTTCATTATCAATATATGACATCAAATACAATCGAAAAACTTGCACCACTTATGCAAACTGTTCTGCATGTATCTTAGTTTTTAGTTTTAGATTTATTCATTTAATTAACATATTTATTATAAATTAAACTAATTTTATTATTTATCTATTTAAATAAAATAAGAATTTATTTTTAGATTTTAAAATATTTTCTTCTATTTTTTTTAAATTTAACCCTTTCCAGCCTATAGCTAAACCAATCGATGAAATTTCTTTGAGACTTTATATTTTATATGAGCATTAAGCATTGTTGATATTTTCATCAAAACTTTTTAAAAAATCTTTAAACCCATTTTCGATCCATACCCGTACTCCCCTACAGAGATGACGAAGAAGTATATTGGGCGCCTCTGTGGGGAAGTACGGGTATGGCTCAAAATTCGATTGAGAGCTGTCGCCAAATCAACCTTTGGAATATGACTAGGAGCCACTCCTAACTCGCGGACCGTAGAAGGACATTATCCACCCTCCTTCTTTTTATAATAGAAGTGATGTTCCAAAGATCCATCAGGCGTACTACCAGAGTGACTTTATTATAGGGCAATAATCCTTGTATAGATGTATGCATCCAAGTCTCATTTATGTCACAGAAAACCGCACTTCGATATCATCTCGCGTTCACGAGTTAGTCAAAAATTAAGAAATTTGAAAAACCTGTACTATATTCAGTACGGTGGACCTGAAAGGGTTAAGTCATAGTGCAGCAATCAAATAACTTAATTCAACTTTAACTTAATTCGCTTTTTTCAATGTGTTTAACCCCATATGCTAGACGCATAATTCAATCATTCAAAATTATATTTAGCATTTTATAGAAAAAACTAAAAAATAGTCTAAAATAAATAATGGTGATCTTTCAAATATGACTCATAATTATCACATCAATGAGTTTATTATAGCTATTGTTTTAATATAGGTCAGTGCACCAAAGTCTTCTCTTTGTACTAAAGAAAACAGATTTTCGATATCTTTCTACATTTGTGAGTTATTCAGAGATTGTGAAACTTGAAAAAAGTATACTATATTTAGTAGGCTAAGCCTGAAAGAGTTAATGTATAAAAACTCAGATGAAGATCATGTTGGTTTTTCTCAACCAATAAATCGTCTAGGTTTTAAACATTTATCAATTATTTACGTTTTTTTATTCAGATCAGCTTTCGATCAAATTGATTGTGATATGTAATTGATTATTTTAATAGATTTTAACAATTAAATTTAAGAAAAAAAAAAGAATTTCTCACATAAATGCTAATCCAATGATTTAAATTCATATTCGAGACTGAGTGTACCATAAATAATAGTATCATCTATATTTTCTATTTACTTTGGTCAGATTTCTAGATCGAAAACTGCGCTGAGCCTTATCAAAATATTCGTTATTTTATTCTCTAGAAAATCGTGCGATAGCTATAGAACTAACCATAAAAGTGGCTGGGAGAATTGGACAATACTCAAGCTTCGAAGTTTTGTTCCCTATAGCTCAAATTTTTCAAGAGATATTTATTTGTCGTCTGGAAGTCTTTAAGCATCAATTATTTTATCATATATCGATATTTAGAATGGTCGGACTTTCTTATGAAAGTTTGCAATAACCATTATTTTGGTTAAATACTCTTCAAAATTGGAGAAATTTGATTAAAATTCAATTTTGTATCCAGTGAAAATGAATATTTTCAGTAAATATAAGATGTTTCACTCAATGTAAATAAGCTTGTTACTGTACCATAATATTCTTTGAAAACTTCCGCCCTTGCACATAACAACAAAGAACTGTATCTATTGCTACAATGAGCTTTTTCAACCATGCCTCACCCATCCAAAACAAAATAGGAAAATATTGAAAATTGTTTGGGAAATATCCTCTAGAGAAATTGGTGCATATCAGACAAGTTCAATGTTCTTCGATTCTCTCGGTAAATGTGAAGATTAGATCTAATGTTTTTATTTAATTTTATAGAGAATTGAAGAGTGGATTGTTTGAAATCAACTATTGTTTACTATCTTCAAACGTGAATAAGATAATAAGAAAATATGAATAGTGACATTGTTTATGATGCATCACTTATGTAAATAGGAATTCTCGAAGAGAGACTCTTTTATCCGATACTCATTGTTTCACAACAAATATTTTGTACTAACGGGTGGCACAAAATAAAATGGCCACTTTTGTCGTGTGTTTCTGAGGCACTTTTCAGTGATCTGAGGCTTATTCGATAGAAAATTTTCGGCTCTAGAAAACTCATAATTTTCTTTTTCATTAGAATTATTTCATTGTTTTAAAAAACGATGCAGAATAAGAGCAGGTAAAAACTGAAACTGTGACGGGAGGAACAGGTTATAATTTCTTTTTTTACTGAACCATAATTGATCGTTTAATAACACTTCTGTCACCTATTCATCACAGGTATATTGCGTAAAGAATTCGTCTTGATTTGATAAGTCCGAATTGAGAAATAAAATATATCCTAACATTTTGCCACTAATAGTAGATGATCCTAAAATGATGTATTTATTCCTATACCTATTTTTGTCTATATCCAGTATGGTTCGAAGATTTTGTTCTGATTGCAGAAGATAGAAAATTTTCTGCTCTACAAAATTTTCTATATCGCACACTTACGCTGCACCGTTTGGATAGTACTTTCGCTGGTTTTTTTTTGAAAATCTCATGTTGGCCGAAAGCGTCAATTAACTTGTACACCGAAATTTTCACAATTCGGATGAGGTAACACAGATGCAGTGTAATCTGGATGATAGCATTGCTTCTCTCAATTACAAGATTATTTCTCGAAAAGCAATACAAAAGTCGAAAAGTCATCGAAATTTTGATACGAAATCCCAGTTTTACTTTTTACCTGTCCTTATTTTAAACCATTTTGTAAAATAATAAAATAAAATCTCAGGAAAGAAAATGATCAGTTTTCTAGAGCAAAATAATGATATAGACAAATTTTTGAATGCTTTTCAAGCAACAAAAAAAAACTACACGAAATGATGATGAAATTACTCGAACTTATGCTTCTAATATCAAAGTTGATTTTCATAGATTTTATACATACTTAGGTCTGACCAAAAGTTCTGAGAACATTACATAAAAATCTAAAGATGCAAAGATATTTTTTATTTTATTTTATCAAATGTTTAGGATAATTACCATTATTATTTATATTAAATTCAATCCTTTCGACACAATTTGTTAAAAGTTTTTTCTTGAGTCTTTTTCGAAAAAATTTTTAAATACCTTGAATACAGCATGAGCAGCTAATCATATTTCATTTATATAATCAGGTAAACTACGTTAGATAGAATTAGTTAGCCAAAAATTACATTCTATCAGTCTTGGCGAATATGGTGAATATGACATTATATTGATGCCTTCTTCTCTCATATAATTAATAATACTGGATGAGTATGAAGTCATCGATGATCATCAAGCAATTTTATACATTTTCAACCTGACGTCTCTGATTGTTTTCATATTTCATTAACAAAAGGTTTTGGACAATTTTCAATATAATATTTATGAGCTACTGTCATGCCTTTACCTACACTCAGGATTATTTGATTTAAAGAATATACCAAACAAAGTTTTGATTAAAATCTATCTCCAAGAACAACAGTGTTCAACGATTCATCTTCAATAAGCCAGCCAAGCATCAAATGACTTATGACTGACCTATCTAAAATAAATCCATATCCCATCACTAGTAGTGATAGAACACAACTGACATGATCGAACACAATTTTGCCGAATTTTTAAACCAAATGCTCATGCGATATCCAAAGTATCTAAAAATTTTTTCGAAAAAGACTCAAGAAAAAACTTTTAACAAATTGTGTCAAAAGGATTGAATTTGATATAAATAATAATGGTAACTATCCTAAACATTTGATAAAATAAAATTAAAAATATCTTTGCATCTTTAGATTTTTATTTAATGTTCTTAGAACTTTTGGTCAGACCTAAGTATATTAATCGACAATTATGATAAGACAATACGAAAACTTCTGCCACTGATTTGTTGTGCTAACAGACGAATAAATTATATTGTTACAAGTGAGATTTGTATTGTTTATTGTGAAAAAGAACTTTGTGTAAAACAATGTGATTAATTTGAAATTGATAGCATAGGTAAACAAAATATACCTAAGATATAACATTATTCCAGTGAAAATGAACTTCTCTTTTCTTCTTATTGTATTTTTAAAGTCATGATTATAAATGAAAAACTAATCACATATGAAAAATCTCCATTATTTGCTCAATTTTATTTGTTAATAAACAAAGTATGCAAACAATAGATCTCAAGCTGGACCATTTTTTCATAGTCCAACCAAGATTTTAGTGAGGAAAGGATCTTTCATGCCCACCGCTTGAACTGGGTGTAGATGTAGGAAGACGAAAGAAAGATCCACACACAGAATTTCATGTTGATATAAGAATGGTACAGTTGATAAATTGAAGACACGATAATACAGTAACGTGTCATGAGACAATGTTCAATTGAATCCAATTGGATTTGAAGTGAATAGGAAATGCACATTTCGCACATACGAGCATAATCTATATACAAAGAGTAGGAGAGAGACAATACTTAACAGATGATTGATCATTCAGATTTTGAAAAACCGACTAATCAACTCAGTGGAAAAAGCAAATGCATAAAAGTTGTTTTCATGATCTGTGAAATATCTCGAATAAACACGAAATGATATTTATTTATTGACATGAAATTATTTTCGAGTTGTTGAACAAAACAATAAAGATATCATAGTGGACCACATTCTTCTAATTCAATTTCTTTGATATTATGGATTTGACAATCCTTCTTCAGTTCTACATAATGTTGTTGTTTAACTTGAAAGACAGTGAAGGGTAGAATAAGTACTTCTTTTTCATCTTCGATGCGACTAATTTTTTCAATGGATAGACTTGATTTTGGATTAATCACTTTATATTTACAGATAACTGGCGGATGAATTTTATGATCAGTACAATCAACAAATAGTTCAGCAATAGATCGATCTTTCGATGTTGAAAGAAATGAACGTGTTAAAACAATATTTCCTGTATTGTATTCTTCAAGATCTTTCTGTGTAATCTTCATTCCACGAAAGGTAATACCGGCATAGTGATATGGACGAAAATGAGAATGATTGATAATGATTGAAGCAAATATGTATTGACCAAGACCTTGTGGTGGTTCATTGTCAACATAACCTGAATTGATTAAAGCTTGAGTGCTGACAAAACGAAAATCGGAACCTAATTCGGCTAAATCATGATTTAAAAAATCATGGAATTTAACACTAGGACTCGTATATGTCCATATTAAGCCAAGAGGATCCTCTTCGTCTATCACATATAATAATTCTTCTTTGATCGTTTTTCGATCATTTTCGTTTTTAAACTTAATTGTTTCAATATAGTCATCAACAATTGCCTTGAGAAGTTTATGCAATGCAACTTTTGTCAACCATCGTTTCATGTGTTCATGATTCTCGTATGAGATTCGATAGGCATTTTTATATGAATCAAGCCATTCAACTTCACGTGATGAAGCAACAAAATGGTTCGAATCTGAGATCGTTCGCACAGGATCTTTGAACGCTGCTCTAGTCTCATCATTCGGTGCTAATTCTTCAGGAGTAAATCCCTCATCATTGCGAATTGAACGAGAAGCATGGTATCGTAGTAAAAGTCGGACAAGTTTAGCATGACCATACATTGAAGCAGCATGAAGAGGTGTATTTCCATCGGATCCAGGAGCATCGATTTCCGAACGATTAGCATTCTCTTGAACTGTCTTTAAATCATTATTGCAACAAGCTAAGTAGAAATCAGTTGGTTGTGACGACATTGAGGATGTCATTTTGTGTTGAACGAATACAAATTAGAACTCAGTAGTTCTTTACAGACTCTGTTGATACGAACCTATTGCCAATATTTATAATAGAATTCTAAATGGAAAGATCTCATTTTACAATTAGTTATAGAGAACAAATTGTGATAATGTTGATTAGAGAAAGTAAGTTCACTTCTACATGTATACTAAAATCACCTTTAATATTTAAAATATTTCGTACAAAAAAAAGTACAACTTCCTACATAGTGCACAAGATTTTTCTAATTGACAATAGAAAGGTCATCTTACAACTTGTTTGATGAAAATAGAGAAATTCGTGAAAGAGATCCTTAAGTAACGTCTCGTCTTTCTAGTCTTAGAGTACTATTCATACAAACGGCAGTTCAAAAACATATCAACAACGATGGCAAGAGTAATAGAGAAGCGTACTGACGAACGACACTGTCGAGCGAAAGATGTCAGTTGATACCAATAGCATTTCTAATAATTAACATTCTGATATTCTCTTTCATCGAAACT